>JADMLL010000002.1:13294981-13346070 GCA_016920875.1 Columbicola columbae
AAGTTTTAGTCAAGGCATGACTGTGTGTGTTATATGTGTTAGCTCGAAAGCTGTGGTTATGCTCACGTTACTTAGCTAGTCTTCAGATTAACCGATTTTACACTCTGATGAATGTGCAGAATTACAGTTTCACGTAAAACACGACCTGTGACTGTTTCTGTTTTCGATTTAAGTGTTGGGTTTATCTCACAACGGTTAGACAAGTATGGAGGAAAGGAAAAGTTTTGTGTTTTCAAAATTTTGAAACTTTGTGTTCTGTTCAGAGAGACAATTTTTTTTTCACGGTGTTTTGTTTCAGTCATTATGATCCGGTTAAAATTAGTTAGGTTAAGAGGTTTTATGAACTGAATGAAAAATGGAACAAATCACAGAGAAAATGATTGTGGCTTTGTATGCAAGAAGTGTAAACCATTTCCTGCCATTGGTTCTTGGTGTTGCTTCATGTAGGGTTTTGACCGTCTGTGAATTTATTCGTGTGGAACTTTTAAGAGAAAGAAAGAAGTATCAAGTGTAACACCTCGGATTAAATGAAATTCTGTAATCTCGATAGCATCTGTGTGTGATCGAGGTGGAAAGGAAGAGAAAAAAAAATTCCTCCGCTTTTATCTTTTTCAGGAAAGATTTGAAGTTGTTTGGTGCAAGTCCGTGGAAAGAATTTTTAGGGAATTAAGTTTATGTAAGGAACATTACTATCCTTGATCATGAAATCGATTGAAAGGAATGATATCGTCGATCAAATTTGATATCGGATCCATGAAGGGTGGTTCCATAGACGGAGTCTTTCGATTCTTGAGTCATATTTGAATTTTTTTATTTTTTCTTAACTGAGTTGAACGATAATGATAATTAACACTTTAAAGTTTTTAGCAAGTTTTTCTGTGTGAGTGTCTGTGCTCCGGGAATTGTTATTAGTACGAAGAATCGGAGATGAACAAACTTGGTAGTTTGAGTCGACGCACTCGGTTTTGTTATTTGGTCTCGTTCTCGTGCTCTTTTTACCAGCTAATTTAATTACATTGAGTTGTTATAAGTTATATTCATAAATTTTTTTTTTGTTCGTCTTAATTAAGGTTATTAAAGTTTTTAGGACTCGGACAATTTAGTCGTTATTGGTCTCATGTGACGTGATATTTATCTCTCGCCGTTAATTGCCATGGAAATTATTTTTTTTTTTGTGTACATGTTTTGATGTGGTGGACAAAATTTTATTTTTCTCTACTCTTTTGATCTGTCATGAGTTTGGAGTGCAGTGGTGATGAATGCATCACAGTGTGAATGCTTTTAAGGAAGTAGTGGTTGAATTATTTGAAATATATTCCGTGACAGTGTGCATTGTTTATGAAATGAGAGCTTTGTATAAGTGTCCAGTAATAACGATACTGTGCATTGAAGTGTGCATTACTTTTGAAATGAGATGTTGGCGAAAGTGTGCAGTATTTTGAAAGAAGTCGTTCCTACAAGTGTGCATTACTTTTGAAATGAGGTCTTGGCGAAAGTGTGCAGTATTTTTAAAATAAGCCGTTCGTACAAGTGTGCAATATTTATGAAAGAAGGTCTTGTTACTTGGTACTAAACTCTCTCAAATGTTATTCTGATCACCTCAAATCGGTCTCCTGTAGTTTCTCTCCTCAAAAGACTTGAATATTCCGGGGGTTTATTCGAGCTTGTGTAAAGCACACTTTATTAAAGATGGCGGAAGGCGTAGTGTAGTGGCTAAAGTTCCTGACTTGGACGTTATGGTCGTGAGTTTGGATTCTCCTTTTGTATCCTGTTCTACCCCCAAAAAAGGGTGAAAACCACCACTTTCTTAGAGATTTCCAGCTAATTTCCTCTAGTTTCGTGGAAACATTGGAATATCCAGAGTCAGGAGTTGGTAGAAAGTCGTCCTGATCTGGTTCAATTATTCTGGATTTATGGTTGTGCTTGGTTCCGTATCTGTGTTGAGCTCAGATCCTTTCCAAAAAGTTTTAATAAGTTTTGCCTCTTTTTACCTTAGAAACAAAGGAAAAGTGACAGAATTACAGTCAGTGATCAGGTTTGGAGTCTGAGTCGTTGATATGCCCCCTCTCTCCGAAATCACTTTCCTTCAACCTCCAACAGTCTGAGAGAAGGAGGCGGAAATGGATGTAATAAGAATTCTAATAGAATAAGTTTTTAAAACGATAATAAAAAAAAGTTTTAAATTGGAATCGATTTGAAATTCGTCCTACTATTTCGATTTAAAAATGAATTTCTGAGTGAGCGAAAAGTCTGGCGAAGTCATGGTAGAAAAACCTTAATATTATTAAAGCGAGAATCTTCATGTTTAAGTGTAATGAACTGACCTGTATTAACGGTCTATGAACTGAAGTCTAGCAGATAGAGAGCAGGAGTAACAAAAGAGAGATAGATTACCTTGGGAAGGTGTGGGAGGGAGGAGGGGGAAGCGGCCAATTTTTATTCTTTTCTTTTTTCACAAGCCCATAATAAAAAGAAGGAATAAATAAGGTCAATCAATAGTTAATGATTCGCCATCTTTAGAAAAAAAAATCATACTCATTAGTGGTATAGTTCCTATGGTCACGTCTTTTTTCTAAAATCATGGCAACCAACTTAGAAGGCCAATAATAATTCACGTAAATAATTTTGAAGAGTTTTTTTCCTCATTCTTTCCTTTTTTTTGGTATCCGCGACTGTAGAGAATTGTCGTACTATAAATAGGCCGATAAGATCATGAGTATATACCTTAATTACTTTTGCTTGCTTTTTTTTACAAATGGAGTTGTGACTTGACATTGAAAATAAATTTTTGGTTTTTATTTTTTGATGATGAGAGCGGTCAGGTCTTGTTTTGTTTAGGTTGCAGTTAATGCAGTTTCATTTCATAAGTAATGCACAGCGTGATGCCGGTTTCATTTCATAAATAGTGCACACCGACCAACGACTTTTTCTAAAGGGTGCAGGTTTGATGAAGGATCTGTGTCAAAAGTAATTGTAACCCTTAATAGACTTTCATTTCATAAGTAACGCACATTTCCTAAGATTTTGGAAATAAAGCATTGAGAACATCAAAAATGTGGTACTGACCAAAAGGACTGGCCGGGATTTCTAGAAAAGGTCTACAAAATAGTGAAGGAGGAAGGTAGTTGAGAGGTTCTGGACCAAATAGATAAAAGGAAAGAGTCAGTTATTGCACCAGGTATGAAGTGTCCAGCTTTTCGCCATTTTGAAAAGTCTTCCTGAATATGTTTTGGGAGTGTGATAAACCAATTGCATTTCGGGTCATTAGCTCTTGCAACGATCTCCTCACCGGATCTCGTCTGTCAGTATAATGACAGCGTGATCACTGCCTTTGCCACTGATCAGGCTTTCTCGTAACAGGTAACCTTCTTGTCGTGACTGAACGGCAGTGAAATCGATCGTTTTGCTGAAAAGGCGTGAAACTTAATAATTCGCTTTCAGAATTGATTCAAAATTTTCTTATATCGGTACGAATGGGGATCTTGTGCGTCACGATCCGAAATAAATTGTCACGATTTGGAGATATTGTATCGAAGTATACATTTATTGGTTTATTTATTTTATTTTAAAAGAATTTCGGGTTTGAAAATGGGAGCATGGGTGGTGGTTGGAGTGGAGGAAAGGTAGAGGGGTCAGTGAAAAAAATATTGTTAATCTAGATTATCAGTGATCGAGGAAAGTTAATGAACTTAAGTCACAGTGCATGAGGCGATAATTGGAATTTATGATGACGATGCTAACGAAGTGATTAAAAACTTAATGGCAGTCTCAAGTTCAGTACCATAGCCGTCTTATTTTTCTGGTAGGACCGGTTTGACCTTAGTCATCGACGAACCAGTTTTCGGTTAAGACTGACATCTAATTACTCGATCAGGAACAAATTTTATTAAGTTTTAATCATAATCGTGCACAGGAAGTTTTTAACGCTTCCTTAACTGAATTATTATGGCATTTGGGGCCCTGAGGGAGAGTAGGCATGGGAGCACGTGCTATTATGATTTTTAATAATAATAATAATAAACTTATTTTATTGAGAGATTTATAGGATGATTCTAGTCTGTACCTTTTTTTTAGATTTCACTTTCTCATGTTTTCATTCCGTTTTCCCATCGTAACATGAAGTTGTTGTAATCAAAAAGCCGCAAAATTAATGCTTGAAACCTCAGTATATTGCATTGTTTGTGTAATGCTATGTTTGTGTTCATCTTTTTGAGTTTTACCTTTTTTTTCTTCTTCGTGTCGGACATCTAAGGACCCAAGTGTACAATCACACTTTCACTCTTTTGAATTTTTTTTATTCTTTCCTCTTGATACAGTATCTCTTTATTCGCTGCTCTGTTCCTGCTTCCTCTCTATATCACTTCTGTAGACTTTGTGGTTTAGGAAGTACTTAAATATCCGTTTCGATAGTCTGCCTGAGTTCATTGGGGGGTGATGTCTGTAGATGTAGATTCTTGTGTTATTTATAGTATGCGTTTGATAGTTGCTGGGCCGTCTTCTGTATTCTTTGCTATCTTCGGTTACCCAGTATCTTCAGCAATTTTCCCTTCTGCGTTTAATTTCATCTTGAGTCTTTGGTATTTGTGTACAGACCCTTATTTTACTGTATTTCTGTTTTGTGTTCATTGTTCTAGGTATTCGTGTTATTTCCATGAATTAATCGATTTTCCTTCTCTTTTTTTTACAGGCCAAATCGACACCGTAGCTAGAAGACTTGTAGACTTGGCCAAAGAAAACAATTCCACGGACAATATCAGTGTTATAGTTATATTTCTGACAGATCCAGTTGAGATTTGCCGGCAATCAGTTGACGTGAACGGCCACCGGCCGCAAATCCTACTTCAAGACGGAGTGATAATGGAATCAAATTTTCAAAACGAGAAATCGTCGTTGAACGATCCGGGAATGAACGGTATATACGGAGCCAACGGAAATCACTTTGGCGACCACATGAAAAACGAATCGGACGAAGATTTCGGACCTGAAACGGACGTGGACGCTATAGACGACATATTGACCTCGCCGAAAAATTTAAATCACTTTGGTAACGAGGGATGGCAGAAAACGCAGTTGGAAGGAAACGCGGACAAATTAATTGAATTCGCGCGGTCGGATAACGCGGATGTCGGAGATGAGAACACAAAGTTTTCCAATGATTTTCCGGAGTCTTTAAAAATAGGACGACACCCACACAGAACAAGAACTTAATAAAGAAATGAGATCGGACATGTTTTCAGTGGATAATTCGAATCCGTTTGAATCTCAAAGTAAGAACAATATGTCGGACCTACTAGACTTCCCAAATAACGGTAGAGATAATAATAAATACGTAGAAGAAATTAATTTACAAAAGGAAGATATGGATAATTTTATGAATTCAAATTTAATGGAACAAACTTTCGAAATCAAAAGCGAAACCAATTTCGGAATGGAAGAATCTCACGAAATGAACATAAACAAGAATCCGTTTGGTTTCGATGGTAGCTGTCAAATGGATTCGAAGGAAATCTTTTCACCGAGCAATGAAAACGCCGCTGCCGACGACGATTTCTTCAATACAGATAGCAAACATTTAGTCGAACACGAGGAAATGATGAAACCCGTGGATGCTGCAGCCGATAAAATGCATGAGGAATCGGTACCAGTGTCTAATAACGAAGAACTCGAAAGAATGATTTCTCCGAACGCAGAGTCTAATAGTTCAGAAGCGAATCCGATGGTTACGAATCCGAGCCCAAGAGAAGAGATGAGAGATGTCTTCAAGATGAACGAACCTGAACCAGATTTGTTCAAAGAGGTGAGTGAAATTGGGGGTTTTGCAGGACCGGGACAGGATTTTCAAATAAATTTTCATTCCAAGTTGCCAAGTCGGTTTGTTCTTCATCCCTTTTTACTGTGGCAGGAAGTTTTATGATATAATGCCATTACATAAACGAAAGCTCCTAGGTAACGCCCTTTTTTGTACAAATTAAATTTTTTTATTGCACGTGGTAACTGCTGTTTGAATTTTTGTTTGACTGTATAACCGGAATGAAGGTTTTAAAAATTTTGCAGCGGCTGTTAGTAGTTTTGTTTATCTTGGGCCCTTAATACCCTTCAGAGTTTTGGAACATAAAGACCCCTCGGTCAGTCGTTTTTATCAGTTTCGTCATCACCAGAATCTTTTAACTAAGAAAGAAGTTGAGTTTCTTAATTGTGTTCAGTCTGAGCTTAAATTTTTGTTTCATTTGAATTCTTTTCAATGAAAGGAGCCTGGGTTGGTTAATAACTTGTAATTATCATTTTAATTTTCGATACATCAACAGATGTTGTGTAAGGCAATAACTTGAGTAACTGGCTACGATGTTGAGTTGTAACATCGGTTTTTCCCTTGCAATAAAGTTTGTCGTCGTCTTTTTCTCCGAGGATGCAGAAGGTATAAAGATATTTGGCGAGTTAGACCACCAAGAGATTGGTTGTGGGATTAGACAATATCATAACCATAATTTATGCAACGTACCGAGGGGAAAAAAATTTTTTTTAATGACTGAATATGACTTTTTGCATTTTTTAATTTTTCTTTTAAATCTAAATGAAATCATTTATGTCCGGAGAGCGTATATATCAAATCAATAAATATAAATAATTGTCGAGTTTGTATTTTATTGGTTTATTAAAAATAATATTCTTCTCCATAAGAATGGGTTGCTATAAATTTACCTGTAGTCCTCCTCCTAAAAGAAAAATTTCGATTGTAATTATTTAAGAGATCCCGTTATAATTGGTTTTTCATGCAATTAATTAATTAAATGAAAATGTTGGATGAGGCTGAACGAAATTAATAATTTGCAGAGCCTGGCCATGGATAACGTTGAGAATCCACCGGTACTCGGTTCTGTGAATGAACCTTCGGATGTGGAAAGGATCACTCGCGAGTATTATGGAACGGATGAAGATGATGCCAGGAGAGAAGAAGAACCGTCTTCCGAATTGATTTCACCATCAGCTCCAACACTAGAAGGTGAGTGGACCCCCAAAATTTTTTTCTGTAATGGTGGCTACAATTTACTGACGAATGGTGGTCAGTTTTGTTTATTTAAAAGCAGTTGTTTGGTCGAAAGCTCGATTTTTGAAGGTTTAAGTCCTTGGTACTCAAACTGCGGTCCACTAAGCTCTACTGAGTGAAAATATGTGGAAGGTCGGTTGCTCATTGTTAAGTCTGAGCTATAGTACCTGACCAGTACAAAAATCATCAACATATCTTTACGAGGCAATATACAGAAAATATATACAGAAACACACTGACAGATGTACAAACAGATGATGCCCTGAGGGTGGACTGTATGCAGCCTTGTAAAACTTTTTGGTAAGTCGTGGCCCAGTCGCAATGGTCACAATGGAAATTTGGCCTGGGAAGGAAAAGCTCGAGTACCAAGGGTTTAAGTGGTTGAGTATGTAAGGTTACAATATATAGTATCCAAATTAATAAGTTTGAAAGGGCGTTAACCTGTCGGAAAGCGGTTGGGGAAGTGGAATCTGGGTGGCAGAGTTCAGGATTTTTGTGTTTGTCTCCCCAGAAAGAATGTTTACGGTTTAGAGGATAAGGGGAAACGTAACGAAAAGTATATTTACAGTCAAAATAAACCGAAAAGCATTTGGAAAAAAAATGTAAAGAAAAAAGTAATTTTTAGAGACACCATGTTTGAAAATACCGCCATCTGTTGTCAGTTGGATCAATTGCTGGGTGTCATAAGTCTCTCTCTCATTACAGAAATTTTTTTCTGAAAAGTTTCATTCGCATTTTAATTGGATTTTGAAAAATTATTTTCGGTTACGATTGGACTTAGGATTCGAAAATATAATTAAAATCCCAAAATTTAGAAACTGGGAGTTGATTTACCCTCCGGCTATTTTTGTGTAGATTTTTAAGCTTTTGATTTGGTGTTGGATCGGTGATTGCTAAATGGGCGACTTGATCCTCCTTCATAACGTCCCACAAATCTGAAATTTGGCTTAAGGGTAAAATAAATTAAAGTATATTTCATAAGTAGTGCACACTAGCAGCGAGGCGTCGTTTCAAAAAAATGCACACGAATTGTATTCACCCGATAACTATGAACTTGAAATGTTTCAGAACAATTAAAGATAAACGAGTTTCATAGGTCACGTGACTTACGTTAAATATTAACTGACGATTGTTGATCAGATACCTTTTTCCTTACTGATTATTGTTAGAATATTTGAAAATTTGTTTCGAGGAAATAGAAGAAGAGAGAGTTCTTGATGACCAAAATGATGTCCACAACACACAGTCATCTCAAATGGGCCCCGTTGTAATTACAAGCTCGGTTGAATATTGTAAATTTTATAAGAAAGTTCCAAAACGTTTTGTTTATAACACTTTAACCGATTCCCAGTGTGCTTAAAAGCTTCTCAAAGACGTCGGGAAACTATTTAAAAATAACAAAGTCTGCGTTTGTGTGTTTGAATGATCTAATACAGAAATAGCCAGTCTAGTCCCTTGGTGTTCGTGTAAGCAATGATTTTTCAAAATTTATTTTAAATACATAAATTTAAAAGGAGGAGGAAAAAAAAATTGAAATTGGTGAATGAATTGGCGAATTTGATTTAAAAGCGTTTTCGTGGTGTGGTTCCTGTATTGTTTGTGTGTTCTGTTCCAAAGTCGTTCTAATTCCTGAATGAATAATGGATATACAAAATTGAGATAAGTGTGTTTTATTGTAGTGAAATGAGATTAGGAAATTGTTTTTAAAAGTGGTGAAGTGGCATTTTTTTTGGCAGTAGTGGGTTGGGAGAAATAGTCGAAGCCGGAAATTTGAAGATTTTGTTTTGGCTTATCACTTTGAAATATTTGTCAGCTGGTTTATAAACTGTTGTCTGTTGGTTTGTAAGTATTTTTAGAGTTCATTCTTCATATCCACACTAGATTTGCGGGTGTTGATTATGAGTGTTTCTTTTTCTCATTGAAGTGAGCCTGTTTGACTCGTAACAGACTATATGTGATGGCTGTAATAAAATTTTATTTTATTTTTCTATAATTAAAAAATTTTACCGCTCGATTGAGCGAGAATTTATTTTAGAAACAGTGCACAATTTGAAAGAGAGTTCATTCTATAAGTAATGCACACAAGAGGGACATCTCATTTCATAAATAATGCACACAAGAAGCGACATTTCATTTCATAATTATTTCATAAGTAATGCACACAAGAAGCGACATCTCATTTCATAAGTAATGCACACAAGAAGCGACATTTCATTTCATAAGTAATGCACACTAGTAGCGACATTTCATTTCATAAGTAATGCACACAAGTAGCGACATCTCATTTCATAAATAATGCACACTGTCACATTCCTGGGTTCAGCCGAAGCTGTGATGGCAAAATAAACCTTAATCATCATAAGTAAGCAGTGACAGAGCTCTTGACTGTCACGTGACTCAATTTTTCTCATACAAAACAAAAATTGAAATCAATTTAAATAAAAGAATTAATAATATTATGAAAAGGAGAACTGAGAATTTTGTGTAGGCGAAGGTTCTATTTTAGAAAATACAAACGAAATAAACATGATTTGAGTCAGATTGGCTCAGTCCCATTTAAATTATGAATGATAGTCAAGTGAGTATTACTCACTTTTCTCTTACTTGTGTTGCGTTTCATTTTTTTTTGTTTTGTTTAAAGGCTTTGTTGGAAAATTTTGTTGAGGATATTAGTTGATGAAGTCGAGTGGAAATAATTGATGCTTTTGATTTTTTCCTCGAGTAGTCTTTCGTGAAATAAAAATTTCCGGCTGATTTGTAACAAGTCAGAACACTGAGTTTGTCTCAATACAACAAATGTTAACACCTCAAATTGTTGTATTGAATCGGTTTGAACGGTGGAAGTGAAAAACTTAGACGAACCTTGGAGTTAAGCAATAAAGATGGCGTCGTCGTGAGATGCGACTTTGTTATCTTCCTTTGGGGATAGTTATGTCACCCTTTCCCTTTCGAATGGTAATAACGTTTCACCCTCTCGATGTCTCTGTAATGAAATATAAACTAGACCGTCCTTGTTAGTTGTTTCTAGTAACATTTGTCAGACTTGGGGTTTGAGAGTAACTTGAGATTAGAATGGGAGAATTGATGAATGAAAGTCTGTTCCCTTTGAAAGAATGTCACTTTGTAGGTATATATTGCCTAACAAAAGAAGGTATCGATTGATCGGATTAAAATCGATTCAATTAAAAGAAGCCAGTGTCCTGAGTTATTAATAAAACAGTCGGCTAACCTTCGTTTCAATTCATTTCAAAGTAGATGAGGAGAGTCCCATTCAAAGATTAAAGCTTAACAATGTTGACTTTGGGTAAATCGAAAAGGTATTTATAGTTAGTAATAACTATTTTATTTATCTATGAATCAGTCTCATAAATATTATTTAATTAACTATCTATTTGGATGTAGACACGGGATGGAGTTGGGTCCAATCGTATAGGTCTTCATCAAAACCAAAGTCGACATCGTTCTTAGAATGTTGTGTGTGTTGAATGAAAAATTGAAAGGATTCTCGAAACATTTGGCGTGGTTTGGACCACGGAGGACCGACTATGTATGTGTTCATAGTATACTAGTTGAGCTAAACATGAGTCGGCGACGTGTTCTCGAGTTGGGGCCGTGCCCATGGCGCAAGCGTACTTGAAAACAAGTTAAAATGTGCAGTTCATCGTGTTACGTTGTACTATACGGAATGTTTGTTAGCGTTATTTATAATCGCTTATCGAGAGAGACTGACTTTCTATTGTGAAAAAGCAAAAATCTGTTTTCGTATGTCTCGTTAAAGAATCGAGCAGTACCGTAGGGGGTTGCTGTGTTACAATCGGGTTTAGGGTAGAAAAAGATTTGTTTACTATTGGAAGCCATTTTGAGGTTATGTGGTTTTGATTGGATGGTTGCTGTGGCAACACAGCGTTTTCAGTAATTAGGTAGAGTTTTAAGATTGTGTTTGCTTTAATTTTCATTTCCTTACTTCTGATATTGTTAAGATGAGATTTAAATTAGCCGGTAATGAGTAAAAGTAAAAATGGCGAAGCCGAAAAGGGTTTGGATGTTAATCGGTGTAGGCGAGGTTTTGTTTTTGTTTGATAACCTCTAAATGAGTTTGATTTAAGACTGTAGACCTACTTATGGGAGATTCGATTGTTGTTTTGCCTTTGCACAAAAGTCATGCGTGGCCACATATTTAAGATTATCATATCTCACACTATCATTAAATCATCATGTTTGGTTGTCACAGGTCTTATTACTCAGCTGAAGATTGTGCTTGTCGACTGTAGTAGTACGCGGTTGACAATCGCTTTTTTAAATTGAAGTGTGGAAATATTTATTCAAAAATTTGGTTACATCGGGAAAAGAGAGCCCAAAGGACTTTTAGAAGAGCCATCAGTGTCTGTAAGATTGTTGTTATCAATTTTTGTGAAGTAATATGTACGTCGACTTCTGTCAATTAGTTTAGCTTTAAATGTGAGATAGTAAGTAGTTATAACTGGCTTTGAGGGATGGTTATGGGTAACGACATCAACGCCTTAGCCCACAGGAGCGGATTGGGATAACTATATATACAAACTGTGGCTTGAATTTTAAATCGATTCAAATAAATTTCAGTGTCACGGTTCTCTCCGACAGGGTCACAAAAATGATTTCAATGGCAGTGAGTGATAAAAATTTCTAGACTAGTTTGCGGTGAATAAGAATCCGTCTGTCAGGACGGAGAAGAATTTTTTAGAAACCAGGTCAAAATGTACTAGCAAAAAATGTCTAACTATACTATTACTAATGTTAAAACCTTTCACTTGAACTTATAAATATGGCTTGCGGAGATCATTTTAGAGAGAGAGAGGAACTGAGTGCAGACATAAATAGTGTTTTGCTGAGAACTAGACATGAGAGTATGAAAAGAATTTGAGGAGTGCGCACATCCATTTGGGGAATACGAGAATTTTTGCTGGATTTGTGAATCGGGTAGAATTTTCAGGCGCGCGTGAATTTTTATTTTTAAATTTGTTTGTACAAGTCCTTAGATAATTCTTGTCCGCCCAAACTTTTGCGAGTTTCGTGGGCAGAGTCTAAGTGGATATGTAGACTTTTTCTAAACTAATTTCTTTTAATTAAATGCTATTATCTATGTAGAATTAGAAGGAATTTTGCCGAAGAATGTTGAAGGAAGAAGTTATTTCTTCTTTGGTCTGAAGCGTGGACTGTACGGTTCGGGTAGCAGGAGGATGGGTTTAGTAATTAATTTCCGGGAGGAGGTTTTGAGAAAGAGGATTAGATTGATTGGTAGTTTCGATTTGTTATTGTTTAAGATATATTCGGCTAAGTCTATCAAATGCTGTTTGAGACTAGATGATCAAGGCACTACAAGGATCTCGATCAATCGATCGCACTTTTATCATAACGGGATGCTTCAACCTGAGGACAGAATAGTGCCCAAAAGTGATTCAGTTCTGGTCAACCACAGTGCTTAGGATTGTTTTTTATAATTGCAAAGTAACTTAAAGGTCTCCTCAGAGTTACGCCAACCCAAGGGTTCTGGCTTTATCTTGTACCTCTGTTTACGCCGTCGAGTATATACAGATCAAGGCGAACGCTGATTTGCTGTTTATTTCCGTGCGCGTATTTCTTTCAACAATAGGTGTTCGAATTGTTGACGAAGTTTCTAGAGCTCGAGATATCTAGAGTAAAAAACGGCAACGCCTTGTTCACTCAACAACGCCATTTTAACCTTTTGAATAATTAATATTATGGAAAATTGAGACGCGGAGCCGATACTTATATTAAGAAAGCTTATCCAACACCTTAACTGTCATTAATTTGTGTCTTAAGCCCTTTTTAAACTAAACGTCAATACCGAAAGATTTAAGATCATCGTAGTCTTTCAAAACAATTCGCGTAAATCAAGATCTAATTGTAAGTGTTTAACGCAGTCGGTGCTTCCAGTCATGTTGTCTTTAAACCTAAGATTAGCTAGTTCGCATAATTTTAAGGTTTTAGCAGGAAATTTGGAGTCAGTTTAAATAATTGATTTCGAACGAAATTTGCACGTTTCGTACTTAGCAATTCAGTTTGAGTCAAATTGGCTCAGTCCTGAAATGTAATATCAATGATAATGGGGTTTGAGGACTGGTAGACATTTGGATTTGAAAGCTATTCTGACGTGGTTTATCGCCTTCTGTTGCAGTCTCAACAGTTCGAATACTCAATCTTGCATCACTTCTGTATCTTTTGTTGTCTTATCGTCTGCCACGACTGCGGTGGTCGTGACTCATTTTAGAAGCTTTTTTTGTTACCTCCGTTTTGTATGTAGGCCTAGTGTAACTGATGGTTGAATGGCCTTGATTCAAACGCAGAACTAAGCTTCTCTTTCGAGTCCTAAGTGACGCTTTGGTGCTTCCAATAATTTTGCTACTATTAGGAATGAGATCATTTTCATCCGCGAGGGTTGAGTCTCGTTCCAATTGAGATGTTCTCGTTTTTGAAGGTATATCTCTGGAGAAGTTGGGTGTATGGTTTTGTTTTTAACTTTTCACTCGGATTTGACTTCTTTGAGAGGGATACATCGACAGAAACTATTCCTACCAGTGTGCATTATTTTTGAAATAAATACTTGCTAATTTGAAAACGGTTTTTGGTTTGTTCAATGGCTTGAGATGGTGTTAAGTTTTCTGTCAGGTTCTTTGCCCACTTTCTGTGTCCATGGTCGTCTCTACGGTCTTTATAATGTAGTCAGAGCGGTGATTTTAAATCAGTGTGTAAAGAGTGGGTGCATTCCGCTCCTGAGATAAAACATGAAGGTTGCTATCACCCAAGTCAATCAAGAACGGTTGCTGTTTGAGAAACCTTTGCCACCTTATGAACATAGAATTGCTGATGAGATAATCACCTTTTGCAGCGTCTCGTTCTTCCTCTAAAACTTATCTCCGTCTCCAGAGTTCAGCAGTTACGTCTCTAGAAAATGAATGAAGCCTACTTAGTGAGTCTCTTCGAAGGCAGCAATTTTTGTGCTGTCCACGCCAAACGAATAACCTCGCGGCAACTTTGCTGATTTATCTCAGGGGCGGATTGCGCCCACTTTTCTAATAACTCGAAACGAACTAGTTTTGAATTATAGTCGGGGTTGTATGATTCTAATAAAGACGTATGGGTGTCTTTCTAAGGTCTTTTTTAACGCGGATGTTAATTTTGTGCGAATCTTTTTTGGTTCACACTCATTGAGCAAAACCACACCCTCGTCTTCGATTCTACTCAATTAATGAATGGGCGTATTGATGCAATATTACTTATGGGATTGAGTAACAGTTGAAGAGTAATATTTGTCACGTAAATATGTCACTCGATTGATTGATTGTGATTGAAAATAATGTAGTGACAAAGTTTTGTTAAACTCTTATAATTAATGGATTAAATTTGGTTTAGTTTTTAAAATGGCGAATAATTAAAGGGACCGTTGTAATAAAAATTTGGATGATGTCGGAGGTGAACCAGTCTAAGTCTCCCACAATTTTCTTTTTTTGGTCATTCCTTTCGGTTGTCAAACTTGTTTTGATCTGTCTTAGTTTTTTTTTCCTTTCTATAATTAATTATTCATTCAGAAGGGATCATTAATTGGTGTTGATATCTTGTTACAGGAGAAGCTAGAGATGATATTATAGCCGAGTCAGGCGGAGAAGTTGAAGATTCGGACGACGAGTGGAACTACTTCAAAGTTGAATCTGGAGAGCGAGTGGCCGTGGAAAATAAAAGTTTTGAATCGGTGGGTGTTGTTTCCTTGGAAATTGGTGGAAAATTGAAAGAAAGTTGTTTTGAATGTGATGTGTAGTGTTTTCTGTATAAATCTATGATATTTTGGTGTTTTTTTTAGGTTCCTCCTACGAACGAGTCGTCGGAAATCGAGAAATCTACAATGAATTCTCCACTTAATCCCGATGCTGCGGAATTCATTCCTGTATCTACGAAACCGATAACTGACGAATATGACGTGAACACGACGCCCGTGAAGGCCCTTCCTCGAGATCTTAGTGATATCGTCGCCTCGTCACCAAACTGGGCAAATATGGAAAATGTGAATGTGCCGGAGGAATCGGCCTTCCTGTGCGAGATCAAATCCAGGCCTAGCAATATTTTCGATGAAGTGGAAACTACCCAGAAACCAGAGGAAAAGATTAGTGATTTAAAAACGGAAGAAATCATCGAAAGCCCTGTCAACGTCAACATTACCAGCCCTGTAGAGACTGAGAAAGTAGAGGAGAAAATCGGCGGTCAGTCTGAAGAACCTCACGGAATTGCTCTGGCCAGCGACATGACAAGTTCCTTCATAGACCCTTCGACGATGAGTAACCAAGATGAATCGCCTGTAGACAAATTTGAGAGTATTGTCGCGCCGGTAGAGGAACCCATGGTGGCACGGGAGATAACTGTCAACGAGAGAGTCCCAGAAAGTCAGGGATTTGAAGACTTTGAGATGCAAATGTCCTCTAAAGTCCCAGACTTATTGTCTCCCGCGTCTGTTGAAGAAGGTGTTTCTTCACCTGTTTCTCCAATACCAGAGACTCCTGAGTCGACTAAAGTGGAAGCACCAATGTCTCCTCAACCAGAGATCGTTACATCAGAAGTTACTCAACCTCTTCTGCCAGAGATTGAAACAAGTCAACCAATTAGTCCCAGTCCTGCAACCCAGACACCTACGTCTCCAGATATTAAAGAGCCTGTCGAAGTTGTACCCGCGGTGGCAGAACTTCCTGAAAAAGTAGTTGAAACAGAAGAGAAATCTAATAAAACAGTTTCACCCGAAGTTATTGGAACTACAGCAGCCGTTGTTGCAGCGACAGCAGCTACAGCCGCCGTTGGAGCTGCAGCAGTTAAGAAAGCTGAAGAAGTTAAAAAAGATGTTAAGAAAGCAGCACCCAAAACGGCTACCCCTAAAACTACTTCGAGAACTTCAACGACAACCAAGCCTGTATTAAATGGAACGAAAACTGCAACTCCTACCAAGAAGCCAGCGGGTCAACACCACCAGCAAGACCGCAGCAACTGCAAGGACTTCCACCACAAGCACAACGTCTGCTGCACCAGCCAGCAGAACTGTTGCGTCTAGAGTTTCCAGCGTGAGCAAGACAGCCCCAAAACCAATGAATTCGGTCACTTCCACATTGAACAAAGTTCCAGCCCGTCCGAAACCAGCTTCCACGACCTCCACAACTTCAAAAGTCTCTTCACCCACTAAGCCGACCGTCTCGTCTACCACAACAAAACCTGCGACTGCTCCAGTGAAATCAACTACGAGAGTTTCAGGAGTTACGGCTACTTCCGCAGCTCCCAAGCCGAAGCCACGAGTTCCTTCAGCTCCGGTCGATAAGAAAACGACTCCCATTCTGAACGGCGATTCTAAGTCCACGGTAAAACGTACAGAATTGGTCAGCAAGAAGCCCAGTACAACGACGACGACGACTTCCACTACAAGAGTCTCATTGTCTGCTCGTCCTGCTACCGCACCGGCTAAAACGTTAACGAAGACAACGGTGACAACCACGCGAACAGTCACAGCTAAGCCGAGATCAAGCGTTTCGAGCACGACGACATCAACAACGACGACAGTTACCGCTGCGAGCAAAGTATCATCGTCGGCTACTAGGAAACTCGTTAACGATAAACAAGCGAAGGAAGTAGCCAATAGAATAACGTCAAAATCGACGGTAACGAAGACGAACGGCACCCTCCCGGGTAAGACAGGAACAACAACGACTGTTACTAAAACTAGAAAAACTCTGTCGACCACGACACCCTCCAAGACAGAAAAGGATAGCAAGACTGAAATCAAGGCTGAAAAGATTGTCGATGAAACCGTTGAGATAATCAAAAGTGAAAACGATAATTCACTCATTGTTGATACTAATAAGGATATTAATATAATAAACAGCATCGCTAGTAATTAGGTCGTTAAAAGTCAAAGGTTTTTCATCCCCCGCACCCTCAGTCACAGACTCACCCGTCACTCGAAAGCCAAGTCTTTGGTGCCAATTAGCTTTGTCAGTGCTCGTTTCCCATTTTTTGAATTCTTTTGGTCCAAGTGCCTATTTTTCTATACTTATAGCTTCTGTAAAAGGTTTTTTACTACTGCCACGGGCTTTTACCTCAATTTTATAAATTTGTCTTTGTGATGGGAAACAAATTTGGCCAAAGATAATCGCATCAACAAACCAAAAACGTGACCAGTTGATGTTATGTCGTACTTAAAGGAGTAAACAATGAACGCCAAACAATAAAATAGCCCGCAGAATTCGTGCTTCTGTAGAAGTTTTATACACTTTTATACGCGCAGAGTTTTTCCCTCTATTATAAGCTTATTTATATAAATATATATACACTTTGATGGGTTTGAAAGTTTTTGTTCTTTTTTATATTTATATTATATGTTAGGTAGCTTATACATAAAATATATTCTGACTTCGGATGGATTTTTATAAACTTATCAGTTTCTTTAAAGACTCAAATTTTATACTAAACAGTTTTGAGTATATGAGTCACGTCCAGCATATGTGCCTCTCGTCTGAAGTCAGAGTTAGCGTTAGCTTTGTTATATCGATATATTAAATGCAGGAGACTAGTCGTCGGTCGTTTTTTTGTCGGATTTGGTTTATTAATTGGCTTGATGTGGGTTTATATTAGCTTTTGCTTGAAAGCTTTCGATTTTAAAGTCTAAAATATATATATTATATACGGAGTTATTAACTAAATTACAGTTTTCTAAATACTTTTACACATATCAATGAATTAAACAATTTTTTGTTTGTGTGTTTTTGAGTTAATCAGTGACGGGTATTGAAAAACCATTTTTATTAAATTTTTATTAAAAACTTTAAAAGGTTTTTTTTTAGTTGTGTTTTTGATAATTTTAGTAATTATTTTATTTATTTATAAACAACGGGTTGGTTCGAGACACCATTTTGAAAATGAAGAAAAGAAATTTTGATTTTTCTTGGTTTTTATTATGATTTTGGGGTTTTGTCGTTTGCTCCAGTGCAAACCGAAACCTTTTTTGTAATTAAAATGATTTTTTTTCGTTTCATAATTGATTGATTGATTGATTGGTTGATTAAGACATTCTAAATGGAGTTGTTTATTTCGTCGTTTTCCTTTTGCATTTAAACACGGCTACATCCATCATGTTAGAATTAATTACATAAGTCGGGTCGTTTTCGATGATTGGTTCTAATAGGTTGGTAGGTTTAATTATAAATTGAATTAACTGAATTAATAATTTAATTATAAATGATTTTGCACCTTTTTTTGATTGATTTGTCCCCCCCTACCCTCCCTATTTGTTGCTGATTTTGTTATCGAATATGGTATTTGAGAAATTTTTTTTTTGCTTCTGATTAAAAACAGTTTTTATATGGATTATAATTTTTTTTTGTATAACTTGATTATGTGTAGGATGAGTGTGCAGTATATTTGGCACGGTTTTCTAATTTTTATGGATAATGTTCTTGTATGTAAAGGAAGCTTTAAGAATATACTACTATGCTTGTCTCATTTTTTTTTATGTAAGCACTAAGTAGTTGACTTGGGGTTGAGATAAATCGGTTGGATTGATTGATAGGATCTGTCTTTGTGGTTGTCGGTTAAGCGTTTCTCATTTTTAAAATTTGTTTTAAATATGGTGTTGTTAAAATAGTGCGTCTCCTCTGGTTTTTGTGTATTGATGTATTGTATTTTTAAATTTTGTGTCTTTTATTGATCATAATTAAAACGGAAGATCATTTGAGAAGTGTGACAACCACAAACTCTTCTAAATCCTTTGAATTTTTATTGGAAATTAAATTTTCAGATAGAAACATCCTGGAATATAAAAAGATTTCGTCAGTCTATTATAATTCATTTAAACCGTATGTCATCTTAAAGTCTACAATAAATAAAAAGAAATTAGCAGAAAGTCCTTAACTGGCTCTAGCGAGAGTTCTCTGTGGTGAATCTGTGTCAGCAGTATTCAGAGAGGAAAGCAAGCGTTGATGGTCCTTGTTTTGAATGGAGGATCAAAGATTGTAATGGAAATATAAACTCCATCATGTGGAGTTGTACAGTTAAGGCTTTTTGCTGATTTTTCATAAAGAAATAGTGCTTACGTATATATATATTTTTGTTTTCAGTTTTAGGGTTGTGGAACCAGATCACTTGGTCTTATGCGATCACTCAGTTTTATTTATTTATTATTATTATTTTTAATTTTTTTTTTAATGAAGCACTCAAATATTCAATTTCACGTAAACAATATTGTTAGTTTATAACCTGGATTTTATTATTTTTTATCATAAAAGTATTGATATGCGAATAAATAATATATATAACATTTACTTTATAAGATTTGTGTGTTTTTTTATCATTTTTAACTTTACCTGATTGTTTTTTTTTCATTTATTGCACCTTGAAAATTTAACTAATAATAAATACAACAGAAATAGATGGGAAGACTTGAATCTTCCTTCAAGACTCCCATAGCAACAAATCCAGAATTTTCCTTCTTTTGAGGCGCCTCGGGATGTGGGTTCCCTAACTTGTTCCTGCTGGCGCTCCACGTACTTGTTGGTCACTGCCTTGATCCACTGCCCTATTTTGAGGGCCCCTTGGAGGTTGTCGTTTCTAATATACCATGATGCATCCACGATGTTAGTAGTATTTTGTTTTGGAAGCGCTGAACCATGTCAATATTAGTTTTCGACGAACAGCCCCACACCTGTGCCCCATAAGACCAGACCGGCTTTGAACTTGGTACAGTAGGAGTTTGCTTTCAATCGGGAGAGGCGACCTTCTGCCCATGAGCCACCAGAGTGCTTTATAGCGTATATTAAGTTCGTTGACCTTTTTCTCACATTAACCTTCACCTGATTGTTGGTGAAGGATTTATTTGTTCAATGGTTGGTTTATATATATAATATATATAACAGGTGATTTGTAGTGTCTTGCCAACTCATCCATCCGGCTACTTATAAGGTTCAAACGTGCTTTCAACGAATACCGCTTAGTATAAGTTTTATAATGAAATGACACGTTATAGAAGATCATTGTCATCCGACGTTATAGTTAACTTATACAGTGATTGTCAGGAAAATTATAATTAACGGTTTAGTGATGACTTTTATACGGAATTACAGTAGTGTTCTGTTCCAGGGAGATATCTGGACTCGCCCCACAAGGGTAAGGTGTTTTAGACGGTAGCCATTTTGAAATAAAAAAAATTGCTCGCAAATTGACTGATCAAGAAAACGTATCGCATCCCTTATTCTAACCCTGAGTTACTTGAATTTAAATCTAAACGATTCTTATTGGACTATGTTTCGATTTGAAAAATTTTGACTCATCCAAGCAAATGGAATAGAGTAATTTATGCTGAAGTAGAAAAGCAGTTAGAGTTCTCTGCTGTACGAAATTTGCTTTTATGACAGCGGTTCAGAATATATACAGCGTCAGCGTTCTTTCGTATAAAGAATTTTCATCTCAATTATGTGGTTAAGATTTAAATCTCTCAATAACCTTAACACGCATAATTATGTGTCATTTAGTCGCTTAGCTCTCGGACCATAACAATATTTGAGACTGAATTTCAATTTGGAGTCACTTTAAGTGTTAACTTATTGCCTTTTTATGACCTTTGACGTTTTCTGAGCCTTTTAAACTTTGAACTTCGTTGATTTTTGTGACCTTTAATACTTTTTTAAAACCAATTTTAACCTCTTCTGTTTTTCCGACTCTGATATTTTCCTAAAAACCTGGTCAAGCTTTTCTTTAAAAATTTTGATGACGGTACAGAATTAATATTGCTTAAAAAGTCAATAAGAATGATTCTGATTGAGAGTAACGTATTATTTCCATTTTCTTTCTTTCATCTTCACCCCCTCAACCCCCAGATTACTATTTGTTTTATTGAACTATAGTTTCCATAGTTTGATTGAATCCTTTCATCACTCAGTCGAAACTTGACTCTTTCGTTGAGGATCTC
The DNA here is from genome assembly GCA_016920875.1 of Columbicola columbae. NCBI lineage: Eukaryota > Metazoa > Arthropoda > Insecta > Psocodea > Philopteridae > Columbicola > Columbicola columbae. The sequence continues at coordinate 13,316,014 of JADMLL010000002.1, forward strand.
TTTCTTTGTCACAGTGGATGAAACATTTGGACAAGCTAAAAGTAAATTCTCTTATCGTCGGACATAACTTAACGCGTTTTAATATCTAAAGAAACGACCCTGTTAACAAAATCCGATCACCTTCCAAATGCGTGAAAAGTTCTCAAAAGACATTGAGTTTGAGATGACGAGTGTGATTTGAATGAATTTTAAATAAATTTGGCTGTCAAGCGATGAAATGGGACTGGGAAAGAAGCCAAGAGAATTCATAAAGAATGGTAAGAAAGCAAAATCGACAATTTTTCAATTTATATAAACAATGTAGAAACTATAAACATATGGCGGACGTGTAGCATTAGGATTAATTAATTAATATCTTTGAGAGTTAATAGGAAGAAGATGAGAAATTACTTCTTGGATGATAACTTGTTGGATAAGAAATTAGCTCAAGAGATGGTAGAGGAGAGAAATATATTAAGAAAACAATTTAAAAGTTTTGAAAGTAAATATAATTTTCAAAACAGTTTGAAAGAATTAACGGAAATTTTTTTTTACCGCCATATTGCGGCGGCAAACGAATTTTAGGGCCTTTTGTCGGGTTTCAGTCGTGTTTGGACACACTGCAAAATGCAGTGTCATTAATATTTTTTCAGTGTATTCAAAACATTAACGCACACGATTTTTGATTTCAAGTATTTATTATTGTTTCGTTTAAAATTTCTATGCTGGTTTAAACATTAAGGTAAGTAGAATTTAGCACATCCTCTCGAGAAACGATTAATTTGAATTGTTCGGCAACTGACCCTTGACACAATTTAAATAACCCTCGGACTTTGTTACTATGCTCTACGGACAATATTATTTTATTGTAATTACCGTTTTATAAAAACGATCACCGATTACTTTTCTAAAGTTTTCAGCATAACGTTCGTTTTCTTTTTCCATTTTGACTTTGCTCTTGCAAATCATCTTGTAACGTGTTTAATTAAACCGTAGTTGGATTTAACGAATTTTTGAAGGAATGTAGAAATAAAAAATTTAAACTTGAACCGAGTATTTGATTGTTGAATGTATCTGTTAAGTTGTAAATTAGGTCGGGGTACTTAATTCCATTTTGAATTTGACCAGTTTTTTTGTAAATGTTAGTTGCTCTTGAGTGGAAGTTTTTATGATTGGTGAAGAAATAGAAATTTTTGTGAGTTACTTCATCCAAACAAAATAAAATTAGTTGGAGGATGATTTTTGGTTATTACAACTATTTTTTATTCATTTAAATTTATTGACATTACTATTGAAAATTCATGAAATGTGGGTTTCTAGTCATTACACACCATTCCCCAAATTTATTTAAGTGTCTGAATTTAAAATTCATTAAAACATTTGGCACAAGTAAATTCTTCTGAAAAAAATAATTTGACATGTCTCATATTATTCTGTTCAACCTAAATTTCGTAAATGTCGAATGACCCCTATTTTTACTCAAAAGAAAACCGAATAGACTCACATCAAAATCAAGGCAAAGGTTTTTGTGCCTTTATAAACAAATAACATTAAAATCATTTTACACAAAAGATTTATTGTTGAAAACATATTTTAATATAAAATTTACAATTAATAGGACAAATAGGCTCCATTTTAAAATCGAGTAACAATTGAATTTCACCAAGAAATCCTCTTTATGGAGGAGGTTAATTAGAATAAAATTTCCAACTCTTTTGTGGCTTTTACAAGACCTGGTGAAAATCTTTTGGGGTTGAATTTAAATGTCTTTCTTACCAAAGTGCCTTGACCACTCAACCACAGGCCTTTGACATTAAAACTTTTTAACAATCTCAAGGGAACATGTTGTTAATACCATGACAACGTAGATATGATAATCAAAGTTTATGACATAAGCAAAATTTCTTTCTTGTATAACTGCTGTTTAAAAAATAAGTTTTTAAAATTAGAATCAAATGTGGGAGGCATAGTGTAGTGATTAAAGTTCCTGACTTGAACATTATGATTGTGAGTTTGAATCCTCCTCCTGCATCCTGTTTGACCCAAAAAAAGCTGAAAAACAGGATTAAACCACTATAAAATTAGAATCATATCAAAAGAATAAAATATTAAGTTCTGTTTCTTACTATTCAAAATTAAAAAGAACTGACATGGGTTAAACATAACATAAACCTTTTGATACAAGTTCGTAAATTTAGTTTTAGGTCTCACACAAAAAGTTCAGGTTTTAACAGTAAAGGCCCTGTGGTGAGCACAGCTTTTATGGAAATTGGTTTTGTTTATTTAATTTTGTTACAAATTGGATTTTTGGTTTTGTCTTTTATGTCATTTTCAAGGTTTTCATCAATATTTTGAAAGCCTTTTAAAATATGGAACATTTGCCAAATATGTCTCTATCCAATTATGTAGAAATGCCTCGTGTATACCTTTGAGTAACCTGTGCTATTTGTAGTTGTCAGTAGGAAAATGAAAAGGGAAAATGATGTCGACTTAAGCCTCATAAACTTGGTAAAGTTTCATAAATCATGATTGTTAAAGCCACAAATGTTGACAATAGCCTGTTTCGAAATATGTCTTGTAAACCAGAGAAAGCTTAAACTGCAATTCATAAAATTTTTTCAAATACATAACATGTATAGAAAGAATTTTTCAGACTCATTCATATTAATGAATATATAATTTTAGGCTCTTTATTATTTTTTGACTTCATTCATAAATATTTATACAAAAGAATTGAGGAAAATTGTTCAGCCAAAAGATTGAACATTGACTGTAACTTTCATTTGGTTAGGTGAGGGTGTTTCAGTTGTTTTAGGTTTTAGACCAGTCGAGAAAATGTATCCCCAGATTAGTGATTTACTTGAATTGATTCTCTTTTTACTCAGCATTGATCTGAACTGTTTTGGGAACCTGTTCCCTTGGCTCTAAGCATAGCACTATTGGCTTTGATGGTACAGAAATGAGATGGAGTTTCATTTCTATCGTGTCTCCCTTGTCAGATTTCACTATAAAGTTTTGAAGAATCTAAAAACGAATTATATTATACAACATTATTATTTAATTTTGTGTCGAATGCGGGCTCTAATATTACTTTCATTAAAAATAAAAAGTACATAGCGTATATTCTCAAAATAAAATGATGAGTCGACAGTTGTTTGCCAAAATTTATTTGATAACACTTCTAATAAAAGATCGAGGGAATTTGAAACTTCGCTGTAACTAATATGAATTCGTTTGAAATGTAAATAAGTCAATCTCACCTTCGATATCAAAACCAAAATTTGAGTTTCTGCTATTTTCTTCCCGATGCAGGATCTAGATCCCATGGCAAAAGGCATGGACGCGTTTGCGTTTGTCACTCCTTCGTATCCATCTCTGTTTCTTAGCCATCTCTGTGGTAGGAAGGTGTTCGCTTGGGGAAAGTATGTCTCGTTTCTTCCACTCGAATAAAGTGACATGAGGACTAGTTCCTGTGAATTTTATTGATTCTTGTCAATAATGGTCGCAAGTTTTGATTGATTTGCTGGATTTCGGGTCTACAAAACAGGGCCTTACTGTAGGTTTAAGATACAGAACGACTTACACACACGAAATTTCTTCTAAACATCCTAATGAATACAGAAATTATGATGAATGGGATTTATGTAGCTGTAACTAGATTAAATAATCAACAGCAAGTTCAAAAGCTCATCAATCTATTTGGACCTGTTGGCTTTGGCTCTCGGCCCAATGATCTTGGTCCTTGGCACTTGGAGTGGAGAAGTCAGTCCACACCAACTCCATTAAACTAAAAAGTTTGGAGAGCTCTCCATTAAGCCATAACCCATTCTTAAGAACATGTGTCGCATTTCAAACATGTACCTGAGCTTTGATTTGGAAATCGTCCAAAATCACATCTTGTGGCATGAACCGGGTTATGAAAGGAGCCACTGGATATAGTCTAAGAGCCTCTTTTAGTGCACCTTTAGAAGCGAACATTGAAGGATGTGATCCTCTGGGAACTGTTTCATTTGGTCGAATATTAGATTCTGAGATTGTAAATTTGTTGATAAGAGATGGAGAAGCCATTGAGTTGTGTGGGCGCTCTGAAAATGAAATTTGATTTTGGAACCGAAATACTGGAATTAGATAAAAAAATAAAATTTAGCTGGATCCTTGAATTTGTTCCCTGCTCTCTTATATGTTGACATTATTTTACCCTCTTGAAGAAGTATGTTAAAGATCCAAACATCTTTCTCTCATTTATCCATGGAAAGACTTACTGTGTCTCCCGCAGCTAAAATTAAATCCGTCACAATTCTTTTCATGTTATCCAAATCCATTCCCGCATTTGACATTTCCGACACGAGGGATTCCTTATCAGGATTACTCTTTTCTATGTTAATTATTTTATCTACCAGCTCATTTCCTGAAACGGTAGAGAGGGATTAGACAGGCTGTAGTGGTTGAACCCAGTAAGTTTATTAGCGTATAGTATCATCACCTCTTTCGACTGCCGAAGTTGCTGCCGAAACAAATCGCTGCCAAGCAGGAAATTTCAATTTAACAGCAATTTTAACGGGAATGAGAGATAGCGTCGCACTTTCCACAAATATCTGATGAACGATCCGGGCTAATCGATCCACGAATGGCGATAGTTCTGGTTTATGCTTTGAATAATTGTCAACTCCGATGAGTATGGCAACAATCACTGAAATTGTAGTTGTTGGGGTGTCTTTGTTGAAGAGAATTTATTGTTGTCGTTGTTATTGTTAGTATTATCTTTACCTTCTAGAGACCATTTGTAAAGCCTTTTTTCTAGATCTACGATTTGGATGTCGTTCTTCCAATTTTTGACTAAATTATCGGCGACTGAATTGGCTGCTGTGTAGAATATGTCTTGTCTAACTTTCAACAGTATTTTGTTCATGATTTTTCGGAAGTGTAGCCATTCTTCGTCGTCCCTAATTTCAACAGTTATCGATTTTTAAAAAATGTAGTGACATGGAGTAGGTTGTGTGGCTGGGGGTGGGTAAATCAACCGTCGACAGTCTTTTGTGGTTACTTCATAAGATTCGTAAAACATAAACACAATTATGCCTCGTATCACGAACTCCTCAATTTGTCGAATTTTGTATTGATTCACGGACATTCAGTCGAGCGTTTACTCTAAAATTAGTTTTGTTTTGGTGATTAGACTTCCTTCTTAAGATTTCTTCTGGGCTGTGTTATGGTGACTCAACATCCCTATCGCCATTTTTTATTTATTTTTATTATTTCTCTCTGGTCAATTGTCTCCATCATTGGAGATACTAGTTTTCTATTTTGCAGCAGGTTTTCGGTAGGTTTTGGTGCATCGTTTTCAATTCCTCCAGGTTTGTTTTGGACCTTCAGAAGAAGTATTCACCTTTGAATTCCTCGTTGAGGAAGTGTATTCAATATGGATGTCTATTGTAGACGATTCTTTAGTCTTATTTTGAGCTGAATGTTTTATTTTCTTGGATTTCGTTTTGTTTATCTTCTTTTTAATATTATTTCTACATGAAACCATAAAACTTTAAATTTATGTTAATTGCAACTGGGAAATTGATTCGATCGGATCACGAAGTTTCATTTCATAATCAGGCTTAAAGGATTAGGTTCGTGATACGAGGTATCACTGTATCTCGATTTCTAGTTGTTTAGCATTTTTAGGTAATTAAAAGAAAATCAGAAAAGGTCTTACATGAAGAGAAGCCCTCTTTTGCATCCGTATATGTTGTTGTAATAAATCCAAGATTCCGGAACAACGTGTTTTGGGTATTTTCCCTCCGACGCGAATATTTTTCTCATGTAATTCCCATCAGAAATGAAAACTCCCGACACCGGACCAATCTTCTCCCTATAGATCGGCCCTAATAAGCCCATCATCATTATTATTATTACTTTTGGTTTATTTTTACTCGAGTTTACAGTATTCAGTGCTTACCTAATTCCTTATGACGACGGTCTACGTAAAGATGGAGTTTGGGTGCTCCACCAGCAGCCATTATTGATAGCATGGTCCCCAAAATCGGAAGAGATTTTGGACTCGGTATCGGTCGCATTTTTCTCCTTTAATATATAATGTTAGTCACATCGAATGTTTGCTGACGACACTTATTTAAACCTCTCTCTAGTAAACGAGACAAATGTGACCGGTAAACTGTCATTGTTATTAAATTATTCAGAGAAATGTAAATTTGAGAAATCTAAGATGATTGACTTGAGCACTAAGTAAATATGGTAGGATGTGCTCGTATTAAAAGTCGGAAATAGGATATTTTGGCCGAATGCAATATTTTATTTGTAGTAGTCTTAAGCATCGTATATACCTGCTGCGCACGGTTAAAAACTGATCAGGGGCGTAATAAGACGAAGAATACTTTATGATAGGTTTGGGATTGTCACCAAAAGATAAACATGGATTTTGGGACAAAATTTAAATAAAAAAACAGTGTTAAACGATTTCCAGCAAGTGTCTGAGTCGGAAATTTATTTCGAATCGATTTGTTTGGAGAAAGACGTTCACAGAAAGCCTTTATCAGGCCTGTATGATTTAATTTTATTCTGATTTTCAGGTTGTAACTTGACAATGGAAATCCGTGATCTCCCTACTTGCGTTCAAGATTGGGAGGACTTGAAGAAAGAATACACAACTTTTGAGGTATTTGAAATATGGAAGACTGGTCTTTGAAAATTGGTAAAAGAGGTAGTTTGACTTAAACTTTTTTCTTTCAGACATTAAACAAAGAATACCTAGAGAAACTAGAAGCTTTAGGAGAATTGCAAGCAAGGTGCGTGAAAGAGTGGAAACATCAGTGTTACAGATTGGATCTTATTAGCAAATCGATTAATAGGTGAGTGAATTTGAATGAAATTTGTTTTTTTTATTGTTGGACTTAAAATTTAGGACTTTGCCTTAGAGGCCTTATGTGGATTAAATGATTTTATTCAAATGTTGATTTGTTTAGTGTTGTTATTGGATTATTTATAAGATAACTGTACTTTAGAGGTGACAAAATGTAACAAAAATTTGGGATTTACAATGGTTTTTGAAGTACAGAGTTTAAGCGATTAGTTGAAAAATTTGCCACCAGACGGCGGTTTATTTTTTAAAATTAAATTTTAATAACAGAAATCTTTGAAAATTCTTTATTTGTGTCATGAATTAATCATTTTGTTGAAAACATTAAAGTTTAGGATTTGGTTTACAAAATAAGGATTTAAATTTGAATTTGAATTAACAAGAAATTTGATATTTCTTTGAGGTAGTAACAGAATGTAACTTTGGTAACTGTAGTTTATGTAAAATGTGATGAGATTGTCAAGAAGTTACAGGTATAGTTTGAAAAGCTTTTGTCGGGTTTTTCAACAAAATGGTTGATAACTGACTTATCACAATCAAGAAGCAATTAACTGGTTGGTCATACATTCTTTTCAGACTTAAGAAGGATAAAAAAAATGAAACAGATCCAGCACTAATAGAGCTGTCAAAGAATGTGGAAAGAAGACTCGGACACCTTCGGGACATCGAACAAACATTACCAAAATCAAGTAATGGATTGTACTTAAAAATAATACTAGGAAACGTCAACGTTTCCATACTTAATAAAAATGATAAGTGAGTGAGAAAATTTGTTTCCTATCGATTTTCTAATTGCTTTCGCCGAATCGGATTTTCGAAATCGTGTTTGTCTATTGATTTATCGTGTCTTGCTGTTTCAGATTCCGGTACAAAGATGAGTACGAAAAATTCAAGCTCATACTCAGCATTATAGGTCTTGTTCTCTCCGTACTTAATTTAACGGTCGTTTGGAGGTGAGAGACCTACTATACGTAAGAGCGAGCATTATGACGTTAATGATGTCCTGTTTACACGTTTTCGTTTATATTATTGTTCTCCTTTCAGACCTTTAGAACTAGCTTTCATGTTTCTACTGGTTTGGTATTATTGTACGTTAACAATTAGGGAAAGCATTTTGAAAGTAAACGGCTCGAAAATCAAAGGTTGGTGGAGGTTGCACCACTTCATATCGACATTCGCCGCCGGGGTTTTGTTGATTTGGCCGAACACGACGCCGTGGTACGTCTTCCGTGAACAGTTCATGTGGTTTAATTGCTATATCAGTGAGTGGAACTTTCTATTTTTTTTTTTTTTTGAAGTTGTTACGGAAGTGGCCCCACTTTTTTAACACCGAATTCTTGTTTCTTTTTAGCCTTTGTTCAATATCTTCAGTTTAGGTATCAACAAGGGAGTATTATACCGGTTGAAAGCATTGGGAGAAAGACACAATATGGATATAACAATCGAAGGTTTTCATAGTTGGATGTGGCGTGGGCTTAGTTTTCTACTTCCGTTTTTATTTGCCGGTTACATCTTTCAGTTGTATAATGCGATTACATTGTACCGCTTATCGTTTCATTCGGAAGCGACTTGGCAGGTCGGTAGCAGTAGTTATCGTCCCTAATTCCATTTTTATATTTTTAGTTGATAAGCTGACGGTATGTCTTTACACAAACACGAACTTTTGTTCGAAATATGTCTGATTCTTAAATTTAGGGAAAAACTGAAAGGTCATGTCGAATGAAATTGAAACTAACGGAAATTTATAATTTGAAGGAAATATTCCATTAGCCATTCGCGTTAGGATGATTTCTTTTGCGTGCCGACATGTTTTATAGTTTCACGCGTTGAACATGTCCGAAGCGACGTTTCTAGTTACGCATCACCGCGAGCTATAGTGGATCTTTAAAACTCTCTAGAATATTGGTTGAGTAAGTTAATAACTCACAATGCTGGAGGTGTAGTGGTAATGTTCCTAACTTAGACGTTACGACAATGAGTTCGAATCTTCCTCCCGCATCCTGCTATACCCAAAAAGGGTGAAAAACGGGGTTAAAACCACCACCTCAACCTCGTTATTAACTTACAATAAACCTACATAAATAGTTCACACTTGTTGGAAGAACAAATTTCATAAGTAATGCACACTTTCCTTATGAATTTTAAAGTCATCGCTTTTTTTAAATCCATTTTCGGGAAGTGAAAAGTAGAAGAGTAATATCAAAACATCTGTTTCATAAAGTGTGCATTACTTTTGAAATTCTTGCAGTTGTATGAAATAAGAACTTTCTATAAGCACTGTTTGTAGTACAAATCCTGGTGGAGTTGTGCTTGTTGAAAAGCTGTTGCTAAAAATATCCATCACAGATGAAATTAAAGCTTCTTATAAGTGTGCATTATTTATGGAATGGACTTATCGTCCAAGTTTAGTATTAAAAACAATTCCATACTTAAGAAGAAGAAGTTATTTATGACTCGACCTAATAATCTTAATCACAAGTTATTAAATAAACTAAACTAGACTATAAACTAGATTTCTAAACTAGACTCTGATAAAAAAAATAATTATTAATTAATAAAAAATGCGATTGCTCTAGTTATTAATCGATGAATGTTAATTTCAGGTTCCAGTTTTGTGCGCAACGTTCCTCTTATTATTCCTTGGAAATACAATCACAACCTGTATGGTCATACCTCAGAAATTCAGTAAAAAGTTGACGGTAAGTCGCCATTTTGCTATAAAATGATTTATGTATATGGTACTGCTAAAGTGCTGAATGTATGGTTGGGCAGTTAATCTGCACATCACCTAGTTGGAAGGAGTTGAAAGTGGGATCTTTGAAATATGAGGGATGGGATATGTGGTAATGTGCACATTAGCTAGGTGTAATTCATAGAACTGTGGTGTGGCACTTTAGCGGTAGCAAATATTTTTGTGATTGATAGTATGTGTATAATATATATATTATTGTTTTTATATTTTGTTGAGTTGTTTTGTCGTCACATGTTTGAAGCAATTGGCTCTTGTGAGGTGAGGAGAGTTGACGAAGAAATTTGATTGAATTATGATTGTATACGTTTTTCAGTCGTGGATGCGCCCTTAAAAATAAAAACTAGTCTTAGTGAGAAAAGTGAAGTTACGATCCAGGGATTCGAAACTAGGAGCCGAAACCCGAGCAGACCTGAGAGAATTCTGTTAATTATACCGTACCTGACATTATTTACCAGAATAAAATTAATATTAAAACTATATTACGAATGAGATATTATTTATTTTTGGTCTCATACAATTTGGAATGGATTTATTTAATGATAGAGAGAGAGGACTCGGAATAATTTTTTCTATTTTATCTGGGTGAGGCAGAGGATGTGATGATACGAGTTATTAATTAATAATTATGGATATAAATAATTAAGTCACATCCCTTGCCAAAAAGGAAATTATTGGTAGGATACCATGAGTAAGTAAAACATCTTTCGGGTGCTTTAAGACGCCATTAACAGTTACTAACATATACAATTGAAAGGGAAGTTGGAGGTTGCCATCAGATTGAACCTTAAGGTTTTGGTTTATCGGGTCTACTCACTATTTAACTTGGTGTTGTGGTTCGAGCTTCGTTGCTTAAATTTATTTTCCCCAAGTCGAGGGCGTTAAACCCAATGACGAAGAATTAATCCACAGTGGTCACCTTAAAAATTTTTCATCTTCGGCTTGTGCGATTTGAATGGTGTTCTGCTAGGCTCTGAAGGATTATACCTGGGTCGTGATACAGACGCAGTGATGGAGTATTGAAGGTGATTGGATAGCAGGGCAAGAAGCGGGAGCACAGCATGTCGGTTAGACTGGTCTGGTACTGGGAATATGTGTCTGATTGGATTTTTCTTATTTTCAGAGTGTGAACGACGAGTCGGATAAGGATTCGTAGGGAATGAAATATTGTTAAATCTTTCCAGAGAACGAACATTTCTTTTTTTGATAAATCGCTGGACGACTTGTATGTATTTTTTCATTTAATTTATACTCTTAAAAAATAAAAATAAAATATTATATACACAAGTCACTTTTGGGTTCTTTGACACCCCTAACTAACTCTGAACAGGAAAGGACAACAAACGGTTTTCCGTTGTGACAGACAAATATGGTAACAAAATAAATAAAATATCTATTATAAAAATTCTATTTATAATTTTTATTTATTTATATATTTATAACCCTATAGGTGTGCTTTGTGACTGGAATTGTCATGCATTTGTTTTGCCCAAGTTCGTCATTCGTCATTCAAAACTATAACAGAATGAAACATGTATAATTTTGTCCCATGGTCATGTTACCACCAAACCAGAGAAATCAGTCATTTTGCATATTATCTAGTTAATGTGATGATTGATCAGGGAGACAAAGTTGGCCTCACTTCTCACATTACCTGGATAGTCTGTACGTTACCTGTTAGGACCTCGTTTAAGTGATAGTAAAAATCGTTGAAATATCTTCGTGAAAGTGTGCATTATTTATGAAATAAGGTGGTTTTGGAACGTCGTTTCTAAAACAACATATTGTTATTTATTTTTGTAACTTAAATAATCAATGGAGGGATATAAAAGAAACAAACTTTTGAAGTTTAGCAGTTTGAAAGTCGTTAATGTGCGCATTGACTAAGTAAAAATTTGAATGTCCGCACTTTCAATTAGGTAATGTTCGAATCAACGGTTTTTGAGATTTGGTGGTAACAGTCCCAAGAGTGATTGATATAGGTTTCAAGAGAACCTTTCTTTCAGTGCTTCAGTGAACATTGTTGTGCCCCAAACTAAATCGGAAGTAGAAAGTGATAAGGAAAGTTCAGAGAAAGAGGATACTTTGACGACAATAATAAATGTAGTGAGTTATAATATTATATATTCATTTTTGATATTTATTCTTTTACGAATTCAAATTCGAGTTAACATTTATCATAATCCATTTCGAATGCAACAATTTAAAAAAAATAAATCTGGCCTCAAAGGATTACAAATTTAAACTTTTTAAAACTTTCATAGTAACAGGGATGTGGGAGAGGGTTGAAACTGTCAACCACAGACCTCCCACCATCGAACAAGTAATTCTAAATGATAATGTTTGATAATATTAAAGGCACTCAATTTAACTTGAGCTGTTATAAAATAATAAAAAACAATTTTGTTAATTTAAAATGCAGAAAATAATCACTGCACTCTATATTTGAATCAATTCACTGTTATTTGTTCAGAGAGAGATTTTAAAACATAACAAAGATAAATGTTAAAAATAAATTTAAAACCATGTCAATTTAATTCTTTTTAAAAATTTTCAGTAACAAATAAAAATCAAAAACAGGTCGCGTATATAAAACAATTTTGTGCTCTCGTCAAACTGCTCTTTAAACTTTGGTTAGATTAATATTGGAGTACGATATTAATTAATACATAATTAATTAATTATTTTGAAAACAATATAAAAGGTTTTCATCCCCCATCCCTTCGCCACAATATGTTTAACCCAACCAAGCATTCCAAATTTTTATGTCATGTTGTATGTAGCTAACACTCAACTGACATGTCACTTTAAAATGAGACAAATTTACCTATGTCACAAGGTAAGGTTATATTGTTTAGAAACTTTTCTAGTGATTTCTAAAAAGATTTGTTTTCTCTCATAGAAACAATGACAAAGAAGAGACTTCCCTTCAGGCATTGATTTCTTTGCACTTCGAGTCTAGCTCATTTCGAAAAAAACTTTTGGTTACACTAAAACTTCTGAAAGCGGTACAGTCTATGAGCGAAGGGAGAGTTGAGGTTTGTTAAAATCTTTATAACTTTAGAAATTAATTCGAATTTATAACAAATCGAATTGGTTTAAAAACAAAAAGCACGACAAGACTAAAACAACGGGAAGACCATGACATAATCGTATTAATTAATATTAATTTCAGTTAGAGTAATTGTTAGAGAAGTGCATTTCCGTTTTGATAAATAATGTGACTATTGTGTTCCGCACACACACAAAGAATCTGAAGAATGCACAAAGAGAGAGAGAAAGCCTCCTCTCGAAAGTTTTCTCTTTTCCAATTAATTAAATTAATTATAAAATATGAGACAAGGCTTCACATGAAAATCGGTTCGGTGAAGCCAAGGCGGTTTGGTATAAAATGGGACCTACTACCCATGACAGGGATTATGTCACCCGTTTTGAGCATTCATAACTATAAGCTTGGTTGCTTTGGCAATGTCATAAGCGCAGTTTCGGATCTGTTGCAAGCAATTAGATGCAACCGAAGCCTCGCAGTTTTGTAAAACGCCGCATTCGATTTGTAATCGAGCTGTATTCGCTCCCAGTTTTCGAATCAATTCATCTGGAGGACTCTGAAAAGAATGGATGTAATGAGAAACAAAAAGTAAAAAGTTTTTGTTATCAAACCAAAATGGGAATTACCTGAGGGAAAATTGCAATTAATTCGGCGACAGCAACTCTTATTCTCTCGGCGCAAGGTACGAAAGTCCTTAAATCACCTTCTATCATAGCCGTCCATAACTCTTTTATCCTTTTGGCGACTTGCTCGGTTCTTCGAATAACGTCTTCATACCTCGGTGAGTCTTGTACATATAATTGTCTTTGGTACAGACTTTGTGTTCCGACTCTGTTTTCCTCATTCTTTGACGTCCAATAACGCAAACCCTCCCGTGTTTCATACATGGATGTTGGTCGGGTTGATTTCTGACCTTTTGTATCGGATACTGGTTCTGCTTCGCCATCTCCAGACGCTTCTATACCCCTTGAAAAGGATCTTGCTCGCATTATCTCATCTCGAAGCTCACGATTTTCTTTCACTAAACCCGCGACCTGTAATTATGTTCTCTTCGTTATGTACAACTTTCGTCTTTTAAAATTTATATTCAAAACAATTTTAAATTGGTTACCGTGTCTTGCAAGAGTTTGATTTCGGATTGTAGACGGTTGATCGTGGCCTGGGAAGAAGTCAGACTCCTCCTGAGATCCTCTTCCGAATCCTTTTCCAACTGTACACCGTTACTCGAATTGGTCGGCGTTTGTTCTGAACAAACCTTATCGGCGTAGGCGTAATCCTCGTCGGACGCAACGCTATCGTAAAGAGGTTCTTCATCCGAGATTTCTGACTTGAGTCTGTTCGCTAACAAGAAGCGATCGTTTGACGCCATCATTAATTTTTTATCTGTAATTATGGTTAAACTGTTAGATGAAACGAAGATTTTAAAAATCTTCCTCTAACCACATATAAGAACCAGTACCATCTAAGGAATTTTGAACTGTATCCCTTCGCCTACATTCTTGTAAGATGTCAAATATCAAAGCATTAAATTCCTTATTTGTGAGTCGTCCAAGTTTTTGTCGTCCCTGATTCCGTGATGAGGATAGCTCTGGATGAGTTGGTAAAAAGGGGGTTGAGTTACACGAAGAAAGTCCCAGTCCTTTGGCAGCATTTAGAAGAGAGGCATTTTCGGCTTCACGTCTGTCAACTTCATCGTACACATCTTCAACCAGTTTTTCAAACTGACTATTTGATAACTAAAAAAAAATTATGTATTAGACGAGAATTTCAAAACAAAGTTAACACATAAATTTGGTTTTAGGCTTACCATTTCTAATTTACTTCTAGCTTCATTGTTTTCATTATACTGCAAGTTTGACAAAACGTCATTTTTAAGGAAATCGATTTGATTTATTTGACCAGGTTTCCTAGCACATAAATACTGCAATAGTCTATCAGTCACATGATATTTAACTTCCTTCAGCCTGTTGGCCAAGTGCAAGTTTCCAGCTTCTAGGGCGCATTCTTCAGGGGTTTTACCAGAGCTATCTTTCTTTGTGATATCGGCACCATAAATTATTAAAAGTTCTGCTTGTAATGTCTGACCAGTTTTAGCTGCCACATGTAATGGAGTGCTTCCTTTTTCCTTAAATTGTCAAAAGATAAATGACAGTTAATTTAAATCGAGTCAGAAAATTTTTTACACATTACATTCTTCTTCTTAATTTTATACTTACTTCATGAAAAAAATTTGGATCAGCTCCTTGTGAGAAAAGTCGAAGACTGGTAAGTAGATCTGGGGTTCTTGCAGCAGCATGAAGCTGAGCTCCTAAACCTTCAGTCCCATCAGTCTCTTGATCAGTATGCAGTATAAATTCTAAATCTTCATGTTTTGCTTTAATAAACTCTTCCTTGGAAGCACTGAAAGTGCACACAAAAAATTCATAAAACTCCTAATAAATTTCAATTTCAAAACATCCAATAAGTTTAATGAAAACCTTACTGTACAGGATCTGATGAAGTTGGTTTGCAAGATACAGTCGAAGGACCATGTTCCATTAAAGTGTGCTCCCATATATTATTCGCTCCAGCTTTGTTCAAAGCCTCCACCATCTAAGTAATGAAATTGATTTACTTTAATTGTTTCTACTCCTTTAATGTTGTCATTTAGATTTACTTAAAAACTTTACCATTAAAAGTGATGGACTCCACCAATCATGATGCAAAGACCTAACCCAAGACACATGACGACCAATATTTCTGTGCACACTACAGCATTCATCACAAAGAAGGATCCCACGATTCAATGATGCCCAGGAGGGTCCTGATCAATTTAAAAATCACATATAATTAATCAACATCTTACTTAAATCAATTAAAACACAAAGATTAATTTTAAAATGCTTTTAATTAAAAATCAGAAACAAGTAAGAAAGGAAGTTGAAAATTTTCTAAAAATATCTTTCACTAACAAGGTGGAAGGTAAACAAATAATTATGTATTTTGTCACTATTTTTAAGTCTCTACTTGTGGTAAAAATTAACACACCTTTGGTAGTTAAATGGGAGGATTTGAATGAAATTTGGCCGTGACAAATATATTTCACTATTAATACATTAGTCATAGAAATTAATCAAGGAGGAGGAGGGAGGTCGCAATTAAAATTAAACTGAGTTACCTGTTTTCCCACAATCTCCACAGACCCTCATGTTTAACAAATATGATAAAGCTGTTGTGAAATAAAATGTTACTTTTACTTAACCCCCCGTAAAAAATTTAAACTAAAAAAAAATAAATAAATAAAATTAAAGTTTACAAACAACCTTTGCTTAAATTAAACCATTTTGTGGAGTTATTCAAAAAGACGACTTGTTGCATTCGCATTCGAGCTCTCTGATTGGTTGGTGTTGCAATTAATATGGCGGTACATTCAAAACACGACCTAATATATTTTGTATTTTGTCCAAATATCAGTGAAAACTAAATAACAATTAGGTAAAATGGTGTTAAAGTTGAAAATTAGCTTTTAAAGTGTATTTTGTTTTAGAAAACACATTGAAACATGTCTAAGAATCGTTTTGAAAGATTCCGAAACGGCGTTGACAATGGCTGCCAACCTTTAAGTTCGTGCTCTGCTTTCTGAGCAAAGTTCAAATTTTGTTTAAATGTCAACCAGGACTAAATGATATTGAATGAAATTGAATTAAACCAAAACATTATGTTTTTAAAAACTGTTACGGTTTAGAAAAGATATCAATATTTATATGAAAGGTTCAGAAGACTGTGACTGTGAAAATGGCTTTTAAACGAAGGTGTACACTCCTTGGAGCAAATGAAATAGAAAATTTTGCGGGGCTAATTTTTTAGTTTAAATTGTTTTTTCCTTGGCTATGAAATTGATGGTTCTTATGTTTAGTCGGCAAAGAAAGTATTTTTCACTATATTAGAGGTAATGCGTGCATGATTTTATCATTATTTTCTGCTTAAATTTCAATTTTAGTATTGAAGTGATAGGTTCTAGAATGTTTATGAAGTCGGAGTACTAAAAGTTCAAGAAATATGGCAAAACTAAAGAGACAAGTGTTCGATTTAAAAAGATTATATGAAACCGCACAAACAAAAGCGATGGGAAAGTTATAGAAAGATACGAAGGAAGAAACACTTTGTTCTTCCGAAGGCTCCCACAACAATCTGTAACAGTATCCACACAAGGTCATATCTGGGGATTCGGGCCCTCCGATTAAGGTTTTAGCTTTTCAAAGCTTAAAAGGATTAGGCAAACAGGTGTAGGTTATACTGTAGAGTATACTTCAGCCTTATTTTAATGAATTTAGAAGAAAAGAGGGCTTTAAAATCAGACAGTAGGAATCATCGTCCGCCATTTGCCTGATGAGAGCCTCAGTCTCAAACTCAAATAATTTTTCAGCCTAACACACCCACAAAGAAGTCTTGCAGTTGAAATAGCACAGGAAAGAGGATTAGTAAATTAAAGAAGAACAAAATGACTGAACTCCTAACAGTTAATGAATGAAAATCAGGGAATCCCACTTGAGGTCAGCTAGTTGGTGGGTATGTAATTAAATATTTAAATTTGCCTCTAGTCAGTATTCTGCTTTTGAAAGCAATCACTCATGACTAATGATTCATAGAAGAAATGGGAAACAACAAGGACGTTTATTTTCATCCCCTTTCTGCTGCTTTCCTCGTGACACTTCAAAATTTTTCTGGGTATTTCTCAATGTAATGTTTTTTTAGTGCAATTCACAGCTCAATTTTGTTTTTGGAGTTTTAGAAAGTCATGAGGAAGAAAAAGTTAAGAAAAGAGTCGTGTCTAAGAGTTGTGTTCAAGCTTTGGCGAAGCCAAAAAGAAAAATGTCTTGGCCAAGTTATTCCAATCGTATGAAAACTAACTTTCACCAGTCACTCATGTTTTTATTCATAAATTCGTGATGCTGCCAATAAATCCATCCGCCAAAACCCACAATATGCGAAGGAATGGAACTTTAAATTACTCGAGTTATACAATCGAACAAAGCCCTGGATTTCAAATATAAATGAGACACATAATGTCCGTTGGTGTTAACTTTACAGGTGATTAAACTACCTGGAAAGAGTTTTCATGATGACAGTCTTGTATATGATGTTAAAAAGTGGCATCAAATGAAAAATCAGACAGAAAGAGGATAGTAAGTTACTAGCAAGTTCTAGATTATTTTGAGATTTTGATCTGACACGAAATGACCGGATATCGGGATATTTATTAAAAAGATTCTGTACCTATCGAGCAACAAGAACTTCTCTCGAACTGAAAAGAAGTCGATTATGATCGGTGGAATTCAAAAATGCCTCGAGTGGAAGCACGTCTGCGCTTACCTAGTCGAGGTGAAGGTCTCGAAACCTAGAATCCACATAAAATTTGGGTTTTTTGTTTACGAAAGTTTCAAGGTACAATTTCCTCTAAATTTCGATTTCAAGGAGATTGGGGCTTTAGTTAGGAATGGAGGTAAGCCGATCGCTTTTTTGAACTTTTAGTCTTCTAGGATAAGCTTTGGGGGAACAGGGCCTCCAAATTCAAATTCCAAAATATCTTGTCTCTTCTATTTGGTTTGAAACGATCCGCCACTGCCAACAAATTAGGTAACACATCCAAGTGAATGTTGTATCATCCCCTCCTTCGTACCCATGCGCACTTGTCCGGGCTCAAGGAGAGGGAAAAGCCTCTGAGTACTCGTCTAAGGAACTTCCTAAATTTGATTAAAAAACGTCGACACGGGGCTTCTCTCCTCTTCAGGTACTTAGTCTCTGAGTAACACTTACACCCACTTGATGTCGAAGTGAATCTAAAACCTAACAATCGGTTCCACGTTAACTCGCGGTTAATTTATCTGGCTAATTTTATGTTCGAGTGATGTTTACTCTTCACGGGTAGCAGATACCCGCCGGAATATTTACACTCGCTGCTCGATGTCAGCACCTGTGAGCCATTGTCATTGTGTGAATTATTGTCGTGCTTCGTTTCCCCGCGTCTCTTAATTACAATATTTGTTGGTGTTAATTTAAAATGTTTTGAAATTTGTTGTTGGTGTGACTATAAAATTTATTTATCTACATAGGAGTGTTGTTTAAATTCGGCTAAACGAAGGAGGTAAAAATTTGTCTTTTCAAACCTTTTAGAAAATAGCTTTCGTCTGTTAACTGCCACCTGTTTCGGAGTGTCTGGGTTGTATCTAAAGAACAGACAAGTGCTACAACTTCTGAAGCAGATAAGACAAGTTAGGGAAAGTAGGAAAGGAAGAGAAAGATGACAGCAGTAATAACAATTTTAATTAAAAGATGATTGAGATTTGACGAGGGGAAAAAGTTTTAGATAAAATGGCGTAAGACTCCTTTTCAAATGTCGTTTGGCTAGCAACAAAAGCCTAAAAACCTTAAAGCTCATTTACCTCTTCATCACCATCTCAAACCTGTTGTGTTTTGATGACCTTCAGTTCGATTTATTATCCAGAGTTTCAGGTTTCCAAAAAAAGGTTTCGTTGTATTCAGGTAAACTTTTCCTGTTTCAAATTTTTTTCCCAAATAAACTTTAGATCAAAATGGATTTCAGGACAAAGTTATAAAGATTCCATGTTCTCGTTTGGTCTTTTCATAAACTTCTCGGCAAATTTTCCATCAAACCAATCGGTTATGTCACAAAATTATCCCGTCTGGCTAACAACAAACGAGAACATTAATATGAATTTATTATGAGACGACATACTTGTCAAACAGCTTTTTCCTCAACAGTTAAACGACATCGGAATCACTTTTTATATCTCATCTCGTACACACCACCTGTGTGTCAGCTATAAACGTGTAAAATTTTCGAAATTAAAAAAAGGCTGTGACTTAACAGACAAAAATGCCCGCCTAATTTAAATTTATTTCGGAGATTCCGGACAGAAATTCTCATCAGGGTGTTGACATTCAGTGAAAGTCTTAGTTAATTCCATTCATATATATTTATAAATTCCACAGGGCACGTTATTCCGAACCAGTTTTCAATAATAATAATGATGATTATAGAGGCGAGAAACTTTCAAACGCCGATGGAGTGTGTTGTGGATCCGTTTTCATGTTATGGCATAGCTGTGAGCCTGATTTTGTTCTTCTCAACCAACTTGGGGGTCGAATATCTTTAGAGGAAGTTGACAAGGGATCCCTGTTACCAAGAATCTTATTAAATCCAACCACCATTTTGGTCGATCATTGACTTTGCGGTTTGCTATCATAACTCACTTATTACGTAAATTGATTTTCCACGCTCTATTAGATGTAGTAACTATCTAAAAGGGTAAAAGGAAGAAGAAGTTGGCTATAAAATTTATTTGGTCTGTTCCTAGTTGAATCATAAGAGGATTTTATAGCGAAACTATTGGTTAATGTGACTTTGATTTAAAAATTTAAATTGTTAGTCAGCCTTGACCGGAAATTTTTTTTAGGCAATAAAATTTTGACCAAATCTCTAGGCCTTGGATTATGTGTGGCCACCCAACAAAAAAAACAATTTTGGACTGAGAGGTTATATTATATCGCAATACTGGCCCCAAAATTTTTACTTCATTGAGAAAGGAGGTAGTCGTTTTAGTCGAAAATTATCCTCTCAAGGTGGTGGTCCAGGTTAATTTCAAAAAGCCGGTTTCGGCAAATTATCTTCGACTTTTTTCCTCGTTTTCGTAAAATTTGATTTTGTCTTCAGGTTTTCCTCTAACTTCCTTTAAATCTCAAGTTTTTAATTTTTAGAAATTCTGACATTTTTGTTTGAGTAGGCAAGTCAGTAACAATCCTGTTTCACTGACCATGACTAAGGTTATGTATACACCACACGCTGGAATAGAAAAATTTTTTTGTTTCGAAATTTAATCAAAATCGGGTCAGATACATCATACTTCATCGAATAATTTGGTAATTAGCTTTGTTTAATAATTACTCTAATAAGCCAGTGGTTTCGAAGTTGAGTCCATGCTCTTTGTTATGGATCTTTTCAACTCCTTTCTTTTTTGGAAATAATGCCTGGGGGGAAGAGAGAGAGGACGGTGGAGTGATAATGGTCGATTTTAAATTTAAGATGATTTCTAGAGGATTCTTTCTTCGCTTAAAACTTTGGTAGTATGTCTGGTCTAACATTTATGTTAATTTTATGCGAGTAACTCATTTCATAAGAGAACGGTGGAAGGATAAGAGTCGATTTTGAATTTAAGAAGATTTCTCGATAGTTACAATCCAACACCTACTCTAAATGCCTGATCATATCGAAGCTTCGAAACGTTTTAACTCTTCTTTCCGTGACAATCGACCGTTTCATCGACTCTTAAATAACTTCCGTTCGTACTTTTTCTCTTTATCAGAGATTTTCATTTGTCTCAAACATTCATAGCAAGAATTTATTTCATAATATCTGCACACTTTCATGAAGGATTTATTTTATAAGTATAATTTCATGTCATAATTATATATAATTCTCGACAGGATTTCATTTCATAAATAATGCACACTCTTGAAGTTCAAAATTCAGTTCATAAATGATACACACCGAGGGAGGTTTGTGGAAACCAAAAACCCAACATTCTTGCTACAAAACTGCTGACATTACACAACAGCTTAGCTCATGATTAACACACAACTCCATCAATAATTCATTTCATAAGTAATGCACAGAGTGAGCGTATCACTGACCCCACCACATTTTCTCAACCGTGATAGCAAGTCATAACAAACTACCCCCAAAAGGAATAATGGCAGTTCAACACCTCGAATTGTGATTGATAGATTAATTGAAATAACTTGGTTCCAAAATGGCTGAAGCTAAAGAAAAGACTTAATAAGCTAATGTTTTTCTTTTAATGTGGATGTTGAAATCATGTTTAAAATTTCGACAACCGGGATTGCGAAAGACGTTGTAATGGTACCTCAACCCGAAATCCCATTCTTATTATCATTCGTCTGCATTTTTATACAAATCGAGAAAACTTCCTGAAAATGAAATAAGCTTGTAGATAATAATGAAATAAGCTTCGGATAAATATTTGGGAGGGTATTTATGGATAAAATTGAGTAACAAATCGCTGAGCAGATTTGAGTTTTAAAATAAAATCATTTTGGTCCTTATAAAGGTCATTCCAATTGTTATTTGGTTTAGTTTTCTCTTTGTATAAAATTCCGACATCTTTCTTTTCATTTCTCTCTCTCTTTTGGTTTCGTCTGCTGTAGTATTACACACAGTAAACATTTCACTAACCTCAGTACACATCTCCCAACCATGAAAGCACGAAGAGAAAGTCAGGACAAACACCATGGGAAGGATTTTGCTGACTCAACACCCCAAATTCGTGTTAGGTTCAAATACCTTGGTTTTAAGATGACCGATGTAAGATTAAAAATGGAGCCATCATACACAAATATAAATTTTTATTAATTTATACTCTAATGAATGATACTAATCTTCCATTTTACAAACGAAGTTGTCTGTTAGTATCATCAACGACATCTCGATTTTTGATCCATAATACCAATCCAGGATGTGAGGCCTGTGGCTGAGTGGTCAAAATGGTGGTTGAGATCCTCCCTGTGTTTGTTATACCCAACGATGAAAACTCTAATTCATCATACGGATTTGTTATAAATAGTATAAATTCTTTGAAACGAGGAAATACATCGTTTAAAATGAGATTGAAGTCGTTGCCAATGAATTAAGGCCGAAAGACATTCCATCAACTCTTCCCATTAATTGCGTTTTTAATTCCCAAGGACTTTTTGGCTATTCACCTCAACACCCGACACGTGTAAGATGTATAAAATTAAAAAATTGATTTATGATAATAAAATCGTTACACGTGTCCAGTTTGTTTTTGCGAAAAGAAAATGATGTTGCGCATTCAAATTCGACCGATCCCTTGTTTGCCTTCTTTTCTTGAGGGATTAGGATTCTCTCAAGTGTGGCTTCTACCTGCTACCCAAATTTGATTTTGGGTACTTTGGGATTTTGGGGACTTTTTCCTTCTCGCCTATCAGGGAGGTAGAGTTTAGTTCATTGAGAAGTATCAATAAAGAAAGATCTGACATTAATTCTCTTCATTCTTACAACATCAACCAGTTCGGCCACTTTCTCCTCGACGCCGCGTTTTTAATTAAACTTCCCAGATGGAGTTTTGCGATGCTTTTTTTGTTCGTGAGCCATTTTTTTATATTTTAATGATAAATTGGAATCTCATTTAAATGTTTGGATTGCAGTTTAATGTCATGTTTGTTCTGAAACACTTCTCTCGTGCAAACACTTCCCTTAAACAAATATTTGGATTGGGATTTGTTAACGCCGCCTCCGCTGCCACTATTCCATTTTTTTATATTTTGTCTTGGTCATCATAGAATGACAAATTATTTCGACTTAACACAAATTCGGGTATTGAGTCAGCAGTATACTTTCGGGGGTTGTTTGTCCTGATACCTTGGCGGTTGTCATGTTTGAAGGATAGCTTATGTTGTGGGATCAGTGAGAAACGTACCGTGTGCATTACTTACGAAGGTTAATTAATTGTTATATTATAAAAGTATTATTATATTATAAATTCATTAGCTTACTAAGCTTCTTTTGCTTCGGCCATCTTGGAACCAAGGTATTTCAATCAATCAATCACAATTCGAGGTGTTGAACTTCCATGATTCCTTTTGGGGGTAGTTTGTTATGACTTGCTATCACGGTTGAGAAATGTGTTGTGAGGTTAGTAATAAGCTCACTCTGTGCATTACTTATGAAATGAATTATTGATGAAGTTGTGTGTTAATCACGAGCTAAGCTGTTGTGTAATGTCAGCAGTTTTGTAGCAAGAATGTTGGGTTTTTGGTTTTCACAAACCTCCCTCGGTGTGTATCATTTACGAACTGAATTTTGAACTTCAAGAGTGTGCATTACTTATGAAATGAAATCCTGTCGAGAATTATATATAATTATGACATGAAATTATACTTATAAAATAAATCCTTCATGAAAGTGTGCAGATATTATGAAATAAATTTTTAGCTTGAATCTGTCAGGTAAATAAAATCTCTGATAAAGAGAAAAAGTACGAACGGAAGTTATTTAAGAGTCGATGAAATGGTCGATTGTCACGGAAAGAAGAGTTAAAACGTTTCGAAGCTTTCGATATGATCAGACATTTAGAGTAGGTGTTGGATCGTAACTATCGAGAAATCTTCTTAAATTCAAAATCGACTTTATCCTTCCACCGTTCTCTTATGAAATGAGTTACTCGCATAAAATTAACATAAATTTGGACCAGACATACTACCTCTAGTAAGAATCCTCTAGTCTGGGGTTGGAGGGTAGGAGAAGCGTATTAGGGGTTGAAAGAAGTTGCGGAAAAATAAAATTAAAAATAGTCAGGCAGACTTGAGTCGATGTCTTTCCTATCGAATCACTGTACCTGGTTTCCTTTTGTTTTTGTTGAACTCGAAGAACCTGAGAATATTAGGTGAAATTAAGTCGAAATTAGCGTAAAGATGGAGAGTGCTCAACAACAATAACACGGTAATTTCTTACACTTGAAAATAATTTTAATTACTAATTTTCTTCAGTTTTTATCTAGACTTACGTCGCCTCTGGTTTCTTTGAATATTCTTTTTGAGTTAGTTTCTTGAGAGTGATGGTGTAGTCACGTCAGTCCTCCACATTCTCCTAAGAGTGGGACATTAGCGTGTATCTAGGTGCAACGCATTAATGCCAGACCCACCACAAACCATCATCTCCTCCTTGGAGACATGTGACAGTTAACTGGGAGATAAAACAAAAACCGCAACAGTCTCATTTAACTATGTAAATAATGTGACACAGGTGCGAGAAGTTCCAGCTTAGCCAAATCTTCGTTTGGGTAGTAACGAACGAGGCTGCGCACGCAGATGTTTATTACTCGGGTTACAAAAGACCGAAATCATTCCCTCGTAAAATGACTACAAAAATGAAATCTCTTTGTTCGTGAGTTTTATAAATAAATAAATACATAAATAAATAAAAAATGAATCGTGCAACCGCGTTAAGACATCTCAAACCGAACAATCCGTCCGGAACGCGATGGATGTCAAAGACGTCGGGCCGGCTGGAGAATTACCTGGAGGAGGTTTTGCCTTGCGAAGAATGGTCGATGGCAAGACCCTACAGCGAGGTTCCAGGACCTAGACCTCTGCCTTTTATCGGCAATACCTGGAGACTGTTACCCATCATTGGTCAATATCAAGTTTCGGATTTAGGAAAGGTTTCGCAGCTGCTCCACGACCGCTACGGAAAAGTAAGTTGATAAAAAATTTTTATTATATTTTTAATTATTGATACAGTATATTTATAAAATGAATTCTTTATGTATATGTATGATGCATACTTAAGTTGTTTTGCAGTGAAATGACAACTTCCTTTTAGATTTCATTCTAGAGTATAGGTTCTCAAATTTTTGTGTCTTAGACCCACTCATGTTTTTCGGTTTTGGGTAGACCCCCTACTTACCTGATTTTTGTAAATTTTTAATTCATAGGTACTTTTATAAATAATATATATGTCTCTATATTATAAGATAGTATAATGTAAGTAAATAGGTGCCATCAGTGTATGTTGAGATTCACTATTGTGGACCTCCATTTTCATTTCATGGACCCCTAAATTTTTTTTGCTGTCGTAGACCCCTTGCAGGTTGGCATATACCCCTGAGGGTCGATATAGACCACTTTGGGAATCACTGTTCTCGAGGATGAAAATGGCTAAATGTTACCGAAAGTGTGCATCATTTATGAATTGAATTCTCGTTAAAATTTGTTTTCCTTCCCGCTTACGCCAGTGGAATAGGAGCATATATTTACAAAAATTATATATATATACAAATATCATACAACAAATAGGCTGTATTGTTATAAACCTACAATTATTATTATTCTTTTTTCTACTCAATTTTCCCTACTAAATAGTAATTATAATATCGGCCTTTTTACTTCCCGAAGAATTTTTTATTATTTATTAATAAAATGTAAATTATTGGTAATTTATAGATGAATGTATGTAAGTTTTACTATTAAGATCTCGGGCAGTATAATATATATATAAATATCGGACCAATACATTGTTATTATTACATCTTTAACAAGAATTCATTTCATAAATGATGCACACTTTCCTTAACATTTAACAATTTTTCATCCTAGAATGAAATTTAAAACAGAAAACTAGAAGTACATACATAAATTGTCAATAATTTACAAATAAATTAATAAATAAGTAAATAAATAAATAATTTTCTTTTTAGGATAGCTTGAGAGTCTATTAATAAGATTGTAGTCGGTTAAAATACTAAAAATAGTTTGGCTAAATAAATCGAAACTTATGTTAAAACCAAAATTATAATGCTGTAAAAATTAAAGTATAAATAAATAAAATAAATAAATAAATAATTAATAAAAAGCTTTCTTCTTGAAGTAGCTTGAATCTTGGTCAAAATCTGGATTATTACGAAACGAAACACTCTTAGAACTGGGTAACAATAATAACATTAATTTTCTTCAAAAGTAAACATTATTTATTTTTCCCAGACCAGTGTGCATTATTTATGAAACGGGACCAATTTATTGCCAATCACTTACAATCTCACTACGCGTGTCTGATCTTTCTAAAAATGTGGATCAACGTGAGTAAATCGAATCGACTTCCGGTCTCATAGTTCAAGTCACAGTTCTCAATTTTTGTAATCCAGACGTAGAGAACGTGTGTAAAAACGTTTTGAAACTCTAAAAAGGTCATTAAGGCCCACGTGAGTTCTGGCCTAGAAGCGTGGTGAGAGAGAGTAAAAAAAATTTTTTTTATTGTTCAGTTTGATGGACGATCATTACAGGCAAAGTTCTCAGGTTTTATGTGTTATCTAAACAACAAAGGATGAATTTCTAAGATTTTACTTTTGCTATAGTCACATAGAAACTGTACACTTTCGTGATGAATTTGTTTCATTAGTCATGCACACTTTTGAAGGAGGGTTTATTTCAAAAATAATGCACAGTGTTATGTGTGATTCGTTTTATAAGTAACACTCAGAATTGAGCAAAAAATTATTTTACAAATTATTCACTCTTTCTTGTAACATTTAGTATTATATGTTGCCTTATTATTTATTTACTTATTTATTTATTTTATGTATCCGAAGAATTTCTAACTTTTCTTCCTTAGACGGTAGTCAAAAGACATCGTCAGCTTGTTGACTAAAAACATAAAACCTAAATTTCAAATTTTTAAATGAATGTTACTCTATGATCTTGGTACTCAAACTGGCTTGCGGGCCACACCCACCAAGCTCTAACTGAGTGGCTCAGTGGCCCAGCGGAAACCGACTGAGTGAAAATTTGCGTCTGAAAAGTCTGAATTCTAGAACATAGTGCCACACCACCAACAAAATGTTCGGGTCTATGCCCAGAAACTGCTAAAATTGTTTGCCTCAAGACATCTTTATGAGACAATATACAGAAAATACATACAGAACCAGACTGACATATGCACATACAGATGATGCCCTGAGTGTGGACTATGGGTCGAAAGCCGTACTGTAAATTCTTTTTATTGGTAAGTCCTGTGGCCCAGTCGCAATGGTCACAATGGAAATTTGGGAAGGAAAAAGCTTGAGTACCAAGTCTCTGAACTGAATTATTGCTAAAAATGAATCACAATAAAACGAAACACTCATAGAACTGTGTAATATTTTTGAAACAAGCCTCCCCCTACCCGTGCAATATTTATGAAATGACTTTTGGTCAAACAGTTCAGTAAATATTAAATTAAACAAATGTCCGAGTTCTCTTCCTTAAAATTAGATCTAAAATGGCATTGTCACTGTGTTGCAATTACTTTCAGTTTTATTTTCCTTTCCTTGAGGCTCTAAAAATATATTATTATAATAATAAATAATAATATTATTTCAGAATTTTACGTTTCCGGACTGTTTCGCAATTCGTGTTACATTCCTCTCTCTCTCTCTTCTCCTTTCACAAAGAAAATAATAATGACATAATGTATTGACTTGTAGGCCCGTTATTGTGTTCACGTCTTCAATTTCATTCGACTAGCCTCAACCTATTTCTCTCAAGGTCGTTTATAAAGGCTCCGAGAACAATAACTGTTAAGAGGATGAAGCAAATATCTTTTAGTTATACTATGACTATAGTTCGTTGGTGTTGTCATTTTATTCTTTGGGCCGTTACGAGGCTCAGGTCGAATTTTTTTTGGATAAATAACAGAGATTTACGTAGATGATAGTTCCATCTTTCATAAATAATGCACACTTTTGTAGTCATTTTGGGTCCTGAGTACTGTACATAGTGACCTCTGACCTTCGCTTTATCTTTTAACTATATACATTCATTGATGTTGGCCATCCTATTCTTTGGGCTGTTACGAGGCTCAGGTCAAATTTTTTGGAAGAATAAGAGATTTACATAGATGATAGTTCCATCTTTCATAAATAATGCACACTTTTGTAGTAATTTTGTGTCCTGAGTACTGCACATGGTGACCTCTGACCTCCGATTTAGCTTTTAGCTATATACATTTATTGATGTTGGCCATCTTATTATTTGGACTGTTACGAGGCTCAGGTTGAATCATTGGATGAATAACAGAGATTTACATAGATGATAGTTCCATCTTTCATAAATAATGCACACTTTTGTATTAATTTTGTTTTTTAAGTACTGCACATAGTGACCTTGTGAATATTTCTCCATCTTGCTTTTTGTTTCTTCTACAAATTCGAATTTTCAAAGTTTCTTTCATAAATAATGCACAATTTTATGGAGAGTTTATTTCGTGGTATTTGTATTTCATAAATCCTGCACAGGCAGGAGCCAGAAGAGATCCATCCCTCCTTAGGCAGGAGCCCATTTCGTATCGTTCAACAACCAAAACTATTCCAGGAGGTATCTTAGCAGGTCCAATACCTGGATACATTTTAACGATTATGAGGTACAGATCCTCTTCAGTATCAAAGTACAAAGCCAACTTTGTATAGCTCAATCAGGGCTTGAAATTCTTTCAACAATATGTCATCTTCCCTTTAGGACACACACAAACACAACGACCACTCATAGATTCTCGAGCTGCCTCAAATCCTTTGTCCAAAAGACACACACCATCAAGGTGTGTACATGTCAAGCACCCGCCAAAGAAAAAAAAATCATTTTAATGCAATATACTTTGTTATGTTGATTAGGTTTCGAGTAAACTATCACTTCCTGCCTTTATTTATTTATCATGTTGGCACCAATGAAAAGAAAAACTTCTGGGCGTTAGTGAAAACACTCGCGAATTATTACAACCTTGAGTGATCAATAAAAATTTGGTCTTCTTGATTTATAGGTGGTGAAAATGGCGGGTCTCGTCGGAAGACCTGATTTACTCTTCCTGTACGACTGCAACGAAATAGAAAAGGTTTACAGACAGGAAGGACCGACGCCATTTCGACCATCCATGCCGTGTTTAGTCAAGTACAAGAGCCAAGTTCGAAAGGAGTTTTTCGGCGAACTGGCGGGAGTTGTTGGAGTGTAAGGCCCATTTTTTTTCTTCAGAATTTGGAGTTACGCGTTGTAACATCAAAACAATCCGAGTCGAGAAACCTGGTTAGCACCAAACAAACGCAGAATTGGGTGAAACTTGAACCAAAGATAATCGTTCCGTCCAACCGGAATTTTTTAATAATTTATTAATTAATAAATAATTATCTATGACGGATTGAAGTCCATTTTGAATAATAGTCTTTTTGTAACTTGGTAACAATTTTCCTTTTCAAAGAGAGACAACTGTTAGCAAACGACAAATCACTTCCTTGAATATAAAATTAATTTTTGTTGTTGTTGGTGTTGTCCAGGTTTCTCGGTAAGTCTTTGAGCTCGATGACGTAGCGTTATTCAGATGGAATAATCCTCCGACTGAAACATAGATAAATATCTGTCTTTTCTTCTTCCCCATAGGCATGGCGAACCTTGGCGAGAATTCAGGACGAAAGTTCAGAAGCCCGTGTTGCAGATCCAAACTGTTAAAAAGTACATTCATCCGATCGAAGAAGTTACCAATGATTTCATAAGAAAGTAAGTTATTGTTGTCATGAGTCAAGGATTAATTCGATTATTATCCTCGACAATTTCTAATTCTTCTAAATAAAGGTAGTTGGCTCGTGTTCGTTTTAACAGTCGTACCTTCCAACATGACTTAGAATATCTCCCTTTTATGAGTTTCACATGTTTTAAATAGTAAGAGTATATTTATGGTTTGATGACCGACGACTTTCTTTTGTCCCTGATAACGCGTTGGGCTGTAATTACTATAAATGTCCGCTTACAGCCCTCAGGCACATCCGAATTCAAATCAAATTTGGTGGTTTTGTGTTGTTT